>OZ014508.1:40199668-40419668 GCA_963966075.1 Aphodius sticticus | reverse complement strand
TCCGCACCTAGTTCAGATTCAAAGAGAATTGTTCGATGATCGGAGACATTGTTATCGAATACAGCGCAAATGGAGGTGGAAGACACAACATTCGTGAAGATATTGTCCAATACAGTTGCTGACGTGTCCGACACTCTTGTGGGCCATTTTACAACGTAATGAAGATTGTAACCAGCTAGAAGGACGCTTAACTTGTTAAAATCATTACTCGCATTAGTTATGTCGAGATTAAAATCACCACAAACAATGTAATTTGCTTTACCGGTACAAATAAAATCCATAATGCTACACATCTGATTTAAAAAAACATTTACATCACCGGAAGGAGATCTGTAACAATTTAAAATAACGGTTTCGCTTTTAGAGCCATGACTAGCCCAACGTACACAAGAGACTTCAATATGTTTATCAATACAAAATTGGGACACGTCACAGGGACGAACAACTCATTACGGTAAAATATCGCGGTACCACCGCCTTTGTACATCTGTCGGGAGGAGAAGCTCCCTAAGTCAAAACATGCTATTTGTATTGCGCTTAAAAAATCGCGATTTGCCCATGTCTCCGTTAAGCACAAAAAATTTAAGTTTTTGTTATTAAACAGGTATTCAGTCTCGATATAATTTAGTTTATCTATCGTTAAACATTGAGTGTTAAGCAAAAGCAAATCTGGCGCAAACGCTATGTTTCCCGCTGTGTTGTCTTGCTGGTGCGAAAAAACTTGCTAACGCAGACACCACGGGGCCAGTTTAACGGATCCATAGCTTTCCTGAAGTTTTCTCCGCAAATAGACACCTTAAATGACGCATACACATCGGGTCTTCTGGATTTGAGAGATTCGCACGTGACCTCCGAAAATTGGGGCTTCAAGTACGTTGACAGAGCTTCGGGGGTTGTATCAGGGTGTAGGCGATACACATGCAAATCCACTAGTTTTGGACTAGCACGTAGTGTAGACTGTTGATCTCCACTCTGACCAACAACAACTGAGCGTCGACGCTTTTTTGCTGGTTTGTTTACGTCGCTGATCACGTCCCTGGATTTTGCAGCATCCGGGTTCGAATTTGCCACATTCTTGACAGTAGTGGCTATTATCTGGGCGGGTTTGGGAGGATTATTTGGCTTGACAATTTCCCTGGGTGTTACTACGTCCAACTTCAAGCTTGTTGCGGAATTTTGGGTATTGGTAGTCGCTTTAGCTATTTTTGGAGTTGAATTTGATAGAAAATCACCTGTACGCTGGGCTGCCGTACGACAAGGGGCCATAAGCGGCGTGGACCTAGTACCATTTTTTACGACACTAGAAAAGTTGTTGTTTGTGGTTAGACTTGTCGTCTCGTCAATAGATATTCCATTCCGTACATTGAATGTCTTTAGTGTCAATTCCAGTGCCTCAATCTTTCCAGTGAGTGTCAAAATACTCTTGTTTTGTGTTTTAATCACCTTTTCCTGACGTTCGACTATGGATAACAATTCACTAACCTTGGCGAAGATGTCGGTGAGTTTTATGTTTTCCCTTTCTGTAGATTGTGCAGAATTTATAGCCTTTTGTCTGGTGGTGACCTGGGTGCCCATTTTTGCTTCAAAATTACTTTAATTCACAGATTTAATCGGAGCCGCGGAATCACAACTCATTCGATTTCAATTCATAAGTCAATCAACTCGTCAATCAACACGATGAGTTAGAACACTCAGGCCCGCCGTAAGCGGGCGTGCAAGGCGTGCACCGCACGCGGGCGGCACCTTTAAGGGGGCGGCAAATGTAGGAATCTAATCATTTTCAAACTCATTTTCATTATCATAGAGCATTTCATTTATGAATTGTATTATTTCCTCAGTTATGCCTTCTTCAAATTCCAATTAATGTATGATAATAGTCTACACAGCCACCTATTGGCATCTAAACGTATTGTTGAAAACATAGTAGAGGCTAGTAGATGGCGGGTGTAACTGGGGGATGGCGGGTTAAATACCCAAGTTATCGCGTATTGCAAAGAAACTGATTATCTCCTAAGCTACCAAAGTGGTTGGCGAAATCAACGCTGAACTAGCTTTGCTACATATACCATACCATACCCTATCGCTCGCAGATCTTAATATTATGAAAAAATAGAATTGAAGAATTAAAAACACTTTGATGTCTTTGTTTTTTTGACAATAGGTTATTTAATTACACCAGCGACGAATTGTCAAAATCTTTGCAAAGATTTGCAACTCAAACTAACAGATGATTCAAGAAATCAGGCTGCAGACATTGACGGCACCGATGTGTATAATGAAATATATGCATTAAAGCAGCATTTTACAAATAATCAGCCTAGTGATCAACATCATATTTTACAGTATCTTTTCAAAAATGATTTAATTGCTACCTTTCCAAACACATCAATTATTGTTATTGCTTACTATTCCGCACACAGAAAATGGTTGTCTAATCTTAAGAAAATTACATTCTTAACATAGTAAGTACGTAGGCTTTCACGACCAGAATCATTTAGAAAATAAACTGCTTCCGGGTTATGCCGTGTGTCAAGATTTGTTAATGCTAAAAATAGCATTAACAAATCTTGACACACGGCATAACCCGGAAGCAGTTTATTTTCTAAATTCTTAACATAAATTACTTTGATGAAGTTCTCCATTTATTAGTCTACCGTATTACGATTGTAGGTGTGAAATAAAACAAGTTTGTTTTATTGTAAACTAAATGTTTAGTAAGATATTAACCTCGAGCGCTTTCGGCTTGTGTAGTCATCTTCAGGAGTTAAACGTCAGAAAGGATAAATTAACAGCACATATTATCATTGATCCAGACGTGATATCATAACATTGAATTTGTACCACAAAACTGCTCGCTATGCTGGTGCCATACTATGCCATAGTTTAACTCCTGAAGATGGCTACACAACCCGAAAGCGCTACAATTAACATAAATTGTTTGTTTTAAGACAACACATATTTGTAATAACAAAATTTCTTTAATATAAAGCAACCTAAATGTTTGCTTTAAGAAAACTATTGTTTTGATTTAAGAAGATAGATGGAGCTTTTCTCGTCGTAAGAGGGATCTCCTTGAGGGTATATAACCGCATACATGTCTATGCGGCACCAGTGTTTGTGGTATGATACCGTCAACAGCTCTAGTATTGATGGAAATGAGACTAACAGGGGACCCTGGGTACCTTCTCTAATTGGAAGATAACAATATTCTTCTTTGGATACGTTAATTGTATTCAATGTAAAATATAAAAGAAGTAGGTGTATGTTTAATCCAAGAATGTAGGCTGATTAAACTAACTACCCAACCTTTTGATTTAAAAGAACAAATTCTTAAGTCAAATAAGTATAGTATCCATTTATAATCAAAACAACGGTTTTCTTCAATCAACGATAAATATTCTAGCGTATATATAAAACAACCGTTGTTTTGGATTAGCAAAGGTTGCTTTGAAATGAGAACGTTTCGTGATGTGCGGTTTCGGTAGCATCTGGTGAAAGATCGTTTTCCAATTTGAAAATCATAAAAAATTATTTACGCTCATCTATAGTTTATATCATAAGTGTACCAGGATAGCCTTAATAATGTATCCATTGTTTCAATAGAACATGAAATCTTGGATAGTTTGGATACATCAAAATTTATAGCAGATTTCGTAAGTATAAAGTCAAGGAATGTACAGTTCCTATAGACAGTTTTGTTTTGTTTTTTTGTGTTCCTATATACATATTTATTTATATATTGATAAGTTCAGTCACTATATAGTGAAGATAATAAAATGATTTTGATAATTAATAATTGTTAATAGTTGATAAAACACTATTCGTGGAAAGTAATGCCATGCTTACACGAACTTAGTACTAATTAGTACTAGTCACACTATTTACAACACAAGCAATTCTGCTAATGTTTAGTACTAAGTTGACTGTTTACAAGTGATATTTTTAGTGCAGTTTTTAGTGTAAACAGGAATTGGGACGGGGCGGCATAGTTGGTTATGCACGCGGGCGCTCAAGTGGCTGGCGGCGGCCCTGAGAACACGGGCGATCTACTGGCTCAGCTCTACTTCTCGCTTCGAATGTACTCCCGCTGACTGCTTGCCTTTTCCTGGTCCTGCTTTCTTTAAACCCCCCCCCCCCCCCCCCTTAATACCTAGAAACTGAGGCCCGATGTCTACGGATTATTTCAAGCAGTAACCAATAATCAGTAATGTATTTAAAATTTTTGTCCAAGAAAACAAAAATTAACAAACCCTTCAGTTTATACAGTCTATACATTTTGACACATATGAATGCAGTAAATGACTTCCGAAATATTATTGATTACCTGCCTAAAAATAAATTCTAGTTTTATTTTTTCGAAAACGCTATTTTTGTCTAAAGCTGAATTCTCTTTTTGATATTAAGATGATCATCAATGTATTACGGATGATTCTCAAAATAAAAATCGGGTGCCTATTCAAAATTCATCCACAATTTGATAACTATATATTTACAAATTGAATCAGTTAGTATTTAAACCGAAAATTATCATCTTGATATCCATCAAAAGTAAAAATGTAAATGCCGCTTGATATATGTTATATTAGTATTTTGCCTTATTATACCATCTCTTTTCATGTACCTCTTTATTCAATCGAGTAGAAAGTCGGTAATACAGAACAGAATTGTTCCTTTATTCACCACTAGATACCAGCACATTTTTGAAGAATTTTATCACGAAACGTGAACGAAACGGATTGTGTGTTTACACGTCGAGAAAATGTATTTAAGGTATATATGAGGCATCACGCTATTGTCCATGAATGTGTCTATTTTGATAAGTGTTTCCTCAAACCGATATCAGACAAAAATACAGACAAGCAAAAATTGCTTGTATCAAAATTGGGTACTTGCAAATAACTCTGTCCCGTTCGCTTTATCAGGGGTATACTTCTAAGTTAACCAAGAACTCCCAAATAATTGGCGAAAATTCAGTCAGGCATTTGATTTCTTCAAAGTTCAAAGTTCAATTTATTCCAACATCAAAAAAACATACATGTCAGCTCACAATAAATTGCACCCAAAGTGTAAAAATCAAATTACATGTACCAAAAAATATATATAAAACATACTAAACAGTTTAACAAAATCTCAATATTACAAATAAAAGTCACTGTTCAAAATAACTATACACCAAAAAATTTCTTTATTTTTCTTTCTTCTCTTTCTCGTCTTCGTTATTCTCATTCTTCTCTTCCTTGTCTTCTTTATCTTCATTGTTCTCTTCCTTGTCGTCTTCTTTGTCTTCATTCTTTTCCATTGGCAGGACACATAGCTTGTTCAAGGCTTGCTGGAACTCAACTGGTGTTGAGTGTTTGACAGAAACGACGCGGATAATTCCATCGGGTCCAGGATGAACTTCGCAAATTCTACCTCTCTTCCACTGGTTAGGCCGAAGATTGTCTTCCTTGATAAGGACGAAGTCCCCAATTTGCACCTGGTAAGTACTACTTGTGCATTTGCTTCTTTCTTGCAAAGTATGTAAATATTCTTTATGCCATTTGTTCAAGAAATGTATCTTCAGGCGTTGGATGAGCTGCTATCTCAAGAATCTTCCCACTGAAAAATCAATTACGTTGGGTTTGGGTAGGTTAGAAAAGGATCGACCAATTAAGAAATGAGCTGGGGATAGGATTTCAAAATCATTGGGATCGTCAGTAATGTGTGTTAATGGTCTAGAATTAAGAATAGCTTCAATCTCTATCAAAAGTGTGGAAAATTCTTCATAATTAAGAGTGGTATTTGTTAATAAATTATTTAGGTGATTTTTAACATTTTTTTTATTCCACCTTCCCAGAGTCCGCCAAAATTCACTTGTGATGTGCAGCAGGAATTTTATTAATTAACCTGAGACAGAACAATAGCTAAAAGCGAGGATCAACTGAAGGTCACTACATGCTTCGACATTTATTCGCAGATATGTTCACACCCGACGGTTAGTTTTCTAAAAATTTGTTAACTTAATCATAACCTCAACCATTTAATAGATTTCTCAAATCATAATTGTGATTCAAATCGTTTATTTAATTTTATATTATAGTGTGCAGCAAGAATAATAATTAGGATAGTATAAGACGGAACAGGAACCACATACAGATCGCGAACCCTAGCAACATTTGACGCTACATTCATTGTAAATTATTATTAAATATGAAGAATTTTATGACATAATGCAATATTAGACGGTAGGTTCATTAGCCATTTATCTACTGTATCTTATTTACTTACTGTTACTTTTTTCCATATGTACATTGCACTGAAGACGGGGTAACCCGAAATCCGGATTTGCTAAATATCGAAATAAAAACACATCAGACTTTGAATAGCGTTTTATTATAGACAATTTATACAGTTCTTAACAGTGCGTTTAGCTAAATCTCGTCCCCGAATTGGCCAATAATGCTCTCTAATTGAACACAGTAATAATTTGGGACCGCAATGCGCCAAATTTAAGTGTTCCCTTTCAAACAGTAGTTTTGTCAGGTAAGATGCTTTAGGTAAAATTATTGGATGCTTTTTATCAAAAGTTAATTGTGAAAATGATAATCTTTCTCCCACGCGCAAAAGTCCATCGTTATCCAAAACCGGATTTAAAGCTAACAATGAACTGGAGCGTTCGATAGACTTGTTTTGTTGTAACAATTTAATTTTTTTTCTGAAAATACTCCATTTGTGCAATCTTTATTATTCTTTTCTGAGCATCGTGCAATTCCTTTAGAGTCAATCTGTTTTCAATTTGAATATTTTTGGGTTTCGTTTTGCGACAATTCCTTATATATATATATATATATATATATATATATATATATATATATATATATATATATATATATATATATATATATATATATATAGTAAAGCTGGTTAATCGACGGTAAGATATAAAGGAGAACCATTTGAGTGTTTTTCCATTGAGTGTCCATCTTGCTCCTTGGCTATACCGTACTGATGAAGACTAATAGTCCGAAACACGTGTATACGGTTGCTTCTTCGATCTTCGTATGACGGAATTGCCCGACAAATACCTTTCTCCTTTATATACAGGGTGAGTTATTAGTATCCCGGCGGTCGATAGTCATAATATCGTTGGAGAAAGAAAAAAATGTTTTATACAAGAGTTGTTGGACTCATTAGTTTCTATAACGTAAAATTATTTTCATTTATACAGGGTGTTGCATTTAGGCGTGACGGGAAGTCAGTAAATTTTTTTAAATGGAACCCCCTGTATGTCATGCCATATTATGAATACTAAGGAAGTTGTCTTTCCAACTGTGTAAGTTGTACCTGTGTACAGTAAATAGTTCCTGAGATATTCAATTGTTTGTCAAAAAATTGGCAATTGCAGGCCTTTCTTAAAAACTACGTTAATACTACATTTTTCCAGATATTATCCTAAAAATTTTGTCACATAATAACTAAGCCCATAGCTAGATGCTGATGTCATTAAAAATTTGATGCGCTATACAGGGGGATTGTAGCATGCACTAGTTTTTATACATTTTTAAATGGCTTTTTTCTTGAGATTTTTAAATGGAACACCCTGTATATTATTTGCTAATTGAAATTCCCCTTAAGTTCTTTGTAATTTATATTCACTATATCGTATATCTATGTTTACTAGTTTTTGTGATATTTGGAATTTAAAGGGTAGTATGCTATTTAGTATCTTAATATTGCTTTGTACACAGTGTGCTGGGTAGCATGATGTAAAATATTTAAGCGTTATAGAAGAAGCCATTTAGAACCTATTTAACTGGATTTATTCATATAAAAAGTATTGCGGTTATGAAGGTATTACTCAATTTTATAAGTATGTTTTGCAATTTTTACAAACGTACAGCGTGCGAACCTAGTAACCTGTAACTTCAGTTGGGCGCTGAAGTAAGCCAAAAACAGTGTAGTTTTAGGGGGACTATCGTGAAAAATTGTTCACCTTTGTGGAAATTATGCGGAGACGTATCATTGTAATAGTATGTGCGCTCAGACACAAAAACTAACAGAAACGCAAAAACCTGTCTTGATGAGCTACGTTTGAGAACGAATTTGTATTCAGTACAAAACACAACCAACAATATCTACTTACTATTGTTAATTGATTTAAAATAGGTTATTTTTCTGGAGAGACAATTCAAAATTGGGATAATATGAATGATAGTATGAGTAATATTGATAATGTGAATGGAAAGTGGGTTATTTGGAAGTGTTATTAATAGATTATTTTGCTACGAATGAAAATCTAAATCTAAAGACGCCTATCAGTTTGTTTTTGTTGCATATTTGGTTTTTCTGTGTGAGTACATAAATCACATCAAAGAAAATCTGATTTTCAACACTCAGAAGTCAACATTTTTTCACGATAGTTAACCTAAAAGTACACGGTTTAGGGTTTACTTTAGCAGTAATTTAAATTTTTAAATCGCGTGGTCGGTTGCCATACGGTAGACGGGAAAATATACTTTTAAAATTTCATATAAAATTGTTAATATGTTGCTAACGGTAATACTTTGTATAACGATCAAGCTGGTTAAATTGTTTCTAAATTATCTCTTCTATCGCCCATTTGAAGCATTTACATCAAACTACCAAATACCTTATTCACAGCAATATTAAAATTTACAATTGCATTGAATTATCGTAATATTGCAAATATCATAAAAAATAATAACATTTGATGAATGACATACTAGATGTAAATTAGAGCGAAATAAAGGGTTATTACAGCCAACACATATTGTACAGGGTGTTCCATTTAAAAAACTCGAGAAAAAGCCATTTGAAAAACATCAAAATTTACTAAGTTCAACGAACACCCTGTATAGTGTATCTAATATCTTTGGATACTATCATCTATCTACTGGGTTTGACTGTTGGCTCACATAGTTTAAAGGCAAAATCAGCAAAAATGTCGTTTTTACACAGTTCTTTAAAAGATCCTGCAACGGGCATATTTTGGAAAAACAGTTGATATCTCTGGAAGTATTAACGTTGTGACTTAGCAACACACACGGTTGGGTAGACAAATTTAGTAGTGCTTATAGTATAATAAAATATACAGGACGTTCCATTTAAAAAAAATGTTCGTACTTTCAGTAACACCTAAATGCACCACCCTGTATAAATGAAAACAACTTTTGTATAAAATTCTTTTTCTTTCTCAAACGATTTATTAACTATCGACCGCCGGGATACTAATAACTCACCCTGTATATATATATATATATATATATATATATATATATATATATATATATATATATTTAAGATTTCTTCGATAAGGGGAATTCGACGGGAGTAGTTGTGTTTTGGCATGGTTTGTCCGATGATGCATTTCTCCATGCGAACTTTTCACTAACTCTATTTGTAAGTAAAAGTTTTTCTTTTAATTGACCATTTATTTGTTGACTAGGCCTGTGTTTTATTATATCTAGCTTGTTCCTGAAGAAGCTTTAAATTAAAGCGAAAATTCGAACTGAGATAAAAGGAGTTTCCTTTAAATAGACTTTCTGACCGAATTTCCCATATTATTGACTATATATATATATACACATATATATATTATATATATATATATATATATAATGGATGTTAATTCTTTGCAGAAACCTGCATATATTGATATGAAACTTTGAAATAGTTAATACAAGATGGCGGTATATCTGGGTTCGAATCCCAGGCGTGGCTGTAGTTTTTAACTTAAAAAATTACCGCCATCTTGTATTATATATACTATTTCAAAGTTTTATATATATATATATATATATATGTATATGTTACGGTTTAAGTGATAAATGTGGTTTGTATTAATAATTACCGGTTATTATTAATAATAACCGCATCATTTGGTCAATGTGATTAGAAACACTTAAATAATCACATGGACCGGCTATTATTAATAATTTCCTAACGGACACGGTAAAAGTGATAAAAACGTTACTTTTTACAAAAGATCTTTTGTATACAGTCTTCAAAGAAGTTAGCTAAGTTATTTTGATTACTATGTAAGCTATTATATTTAGTTACTCGACGCAAATCATCAGTACGGCTAGCCCAATGACCAAAATTATGAATAATACAAAACATTGATAATACAGAATGTTTTCTTTTGTCGCCCTTGTACTTTATAAACTACTGGATATAATTGGTCATGATATTTGATATACCCCCAAGGGCGGCTCAATGACGAAAACATAAAAAAGCAAAACATATTATATAGAGTGTTCAAAAAAGTTTACCATTTTATTATCAATAACACCCATGTTTATATTTAATGCATGTGGATAGTTTTTTGTAAATGTACAATTACTATTTATTAAGTAAATTCTCAAATCCCAATTATCTTGAAATTTTGCGCATTTAATAATAATTTTTTCAATATTGTATTTTCATGCAAATACATGCAAGAATAGGCGAGACTAGTTGCACCGCACAAATGATGCAAACAGTTTTGTATGGTTCTGTGCGTAACACGGTATTTTTACTTTTGGTGTTTGACAAAAAAGTACTATTTTATAAATAAAAGATTGAACATTGTAACAACTTGCCCCAATCTTCCCTACATTAGGTTGTCCATTACCTATACCTACCGTAAACATATCTAATATTTTTTTCTTGGCCAGATAGAATAACAGATTTATCTGAATCTGGTCCATTTAGTTAACTGGTTTGTAAAAAATATGTATTCTGGATGCACTCTGTACTTAACAGTGAACTAATAAATGATTTATTATTATTATTATTATATCTGACGGATATAACCTGTTTTATAAGGCGGTTATTATAAAAGTGTTTATCACCAACCAAAAAAATACTTTTAAATACATTATTTATTTAGATATATGAAAAATATAACAATAACAAAAACACATAATAATTCTCAAGTCCAGGAATTAGTTTAAAAATAAGATATATTCTTAATAAATAAAATTAACAGTAGGTTATTCAAATAAAATCTGTATCACATTTGTGCACTTACAAATCAAAAATAAACAATATTCATAGTAAATAATAAAATAAAATATAGGTACAGTTCACATTTGTGAACTTACAGATCATAAATAAACAATATTATTAGTAAATAATAAAATAAAAATAAATTACAGGACAGTTCACATTTGTGAACTTACAGATCAAAAATAAACAATATTCTTAGTGAATAATAAAATAAAAATAACATAAAATAAATTTGTCTATACATTGGACGGTTATATTAATATGTTTTGTCCGCTTAATAATAAACAAAACGCTTAGTAAAAAGTTTTGTATTAAAAAGATAATAAATAAGAAGTTATAAATAAAAATAATTTTTCTTGCCACGAATTGCAAAATACAGAAGCACTATGTACGTATGCACTGGCAGAATAATACAAACCGAGTTTCTAATTTATTACTTACTTAGCTTTTAAAAATTGCGCAAATAAGCATGACCCAAAGAGTTACACACTCGTGCATGCAAATAGTATGGATTGGCATTTTTAAGTCTCGTTTTGATAATCTTCCTTATTTTAGTCATGAGTAGTAACTAAATAAGTTAGTTAGGGCTAACGTCACTAAAGGGCCAACACTGAAAACCCAATGAATAGATTCGTTGTGTGACGATTACGTAGATACTAACAGAATTCCAAGTCTGAGGCTCTATTATATTGTAGCATCACTTCAATGCAATATCGAATTGAAATATATCACATTGACCACAGCATGCTGGAAATTATTAATAATAGCCGGTTCATGTGATAAATTCTTCACTTTAACCTCGCCACTTGGCTATTATTAATAATAACCGGTAATTATTAATAATAACCTATTTATCACTATGACCGTAACATATAAGCATTTGATTTGATAAATCATGGGCTATTGTTGAGCATATTGAAATATTCTGGGTTGGGCGAACAGGCTGTGTTTTTTCGAACGGTATTTGGTTGATCGGCGGCAACGTGTACGGATTAAAAACTTGTACTCTTCAGCATTGTCACTGATTTGTGGTGTCCCTCAGGGAAGTATATGTGGACCATTACTGTTTATTATCTATACGAGTAATTTGTACCGGTGCCTGAATTATTGTAAGTTCCATGCATATGCGGACGACAGCCAGTTATCATACAGTTTCAGCTGCGATGCATTGCACTTTGGTGGTTTGCGAATGAGTGCCGACCTTGAACCCTAGTTAATGCTTCAAATGCACATGGCCTTCAGATCAATTCTAGTAAAACTAATGTGATTCTTCTTGGAAGTAGGAGCAAATTGCAATCGGTCAAGGCACAACTTCGTATCGTAATTGATGGAAGGCCCTTGGATTATGTTGACTGTGTGAGGAACTTGGGTTTGTGGATTGATAGTGATCTCAGTTTTGACCTTCATGTCGCTAAGCTATTGACCAGATCATATGGAATCTTGAGGTCTCTTTATTCGTATCGTCATGTCCTTTGCCAGAATAGTAAACTATTGTTAACGGATTCACTGATACTATCCGCTTTTAATTATTGCGATTCGGTTTATGGTGCCTGTATAACCAAGCGAAATCAGCGTAGAATTCAGTTGGTCCAAAATTCGTGTTTGCGCTTTTCTTGTGGAATTCGTAAATTCCAAAGAGTTTCACATAAATTAAGGGACTGCGGATGGCTGAATATGGTTGGAAGAGTCATGCTGCACACTGGATCACTGTTTTATAGAGTGCTTACGGAGAGACAGCCGGCATATTTGTGCAACAAAATTACATATCGCACTGATGTACACAATGTTAATGTTCGTCGAAAAGGTCAGCTAACGATACCACAGCATAGGTCGGTTGCTTATACCAAGTCATTCACCTATCGAGTTGCATCATTTTGGAATGGTCTGCCGGAGTCACTCAGGTCTCTAAGTAGCAGCAGCTTCAAACTAAAGTATAAGCGTCACATTTATGAGCGTCAGCAGCCTACTTAAGTAATTTTGGTTGGGTGTGTCTCTGCAAAATCTTTTGAAGTGTATTTTCTTTATGTGCGTGTTTTGTTCTCAGTAGGTTATTTGAATAACCTACTGTTAATTTTATTTATTAAGAATATATCTTATTTTTAAACTAATTCCTGGACTTGAGAATTATTATGTGTTTTTTTTATTGTTATATTTTTTCATATATCTAAATAAATAATGTTTTTAAAAGTATTTTCTTTATGTGCGTGTTTTGTTCTCAGTCGATGGGTGAACCTCTGTTTCGTTTCGTCACGATTATTGTGTAATCAGAAGAATGTGCTAAGGGCTTGGGGGGAGACCAGACGGTTTTATTTAAACCAGTCTGACCCGGTCCTATTGATCATAAAATTAAGTAAATTCTCTTATTGTGAACATGTAATTTGATTTATGATTAATAAATGCCATTATTATTATTATTATTATTATATATATATCGAAGGCAGTAAGCGGTTACTCTGCGTAATTTCTCAAATGATGAGTAGTTGTTTATCAAAAACGTCGGCTTCTTAGTAAATGTAGCATGGCAAACTTTCCTTTCTTCAAACAGGAATTGTTCATCTATATTTAATTTATGATCTGGATCGCCTATCAATGTTTCTGGTAAAGAGTAATTAATCGAACCTGACTTTCTGAACAGAAATTCAGAAAGTCAAGCCCATTCCAACATAACTTCGCCGTAATAAGTGCGCTAAGCAATTTTCCACCTGTTATCAAATCAGCTGGAATGTGAACAGATTCAACATGATTCCAACTGTCAATGTTTGTTAAACTTTGAATTTCTGAAACTCTATTTGCTATCTTCTTCCATTGATTTACATCAGATCTTATCCAACAAAGCGTTACAGTTGAATCAGTCCAGAAAATTCTTTGTCAATTTTCAGTCTAAGCAAATGTTTAAACTTGTCTATTAACTGGGCTCCCAAAACTGCTGCACTCAGTTCCAATCGTGGTCACTTTCTTTAGAGGTGCGACACGTGACTTTGCTGCAATTAATGACACAAAAATTTCACTTTTCTACTTTGCATTCACAATGCACTCATTGTAACACTGTTTTCGGTGTTACAATTAACACATTGTAACATCGGTTTTAGTAACATTTTTGCCTAAGATTTGTACACATTGATATCAAATGCTATATGTCAAACGTACTACACATAACCACAAACTGCCTTTTTAGAATCCATTGCAATCGCATAGTCGCCAAATATCTACCTATATTCTATACATATTAGTATTGCCAAAAGGTTGGGGCTTTCGTAGTTTTGCTCTGTTCGTCAAAATACGCCAGCATGACGACTCTGGTAAGTCATAGTCCACCATTTTCGTCAACTAAACATAAAATCCCCCTTTCAGATACAATACAAGGACCACATTTACCTGAATAAGAAGTTATGCGAAGATCAAACCTACATCGTAGATATTGGGTTCAAATACTGCTGCGGGACTGATTATGCGCAATAAATAGTTTATTGAATATCAGCATGCACGTAGCAACCTATAGTACGATCTAAAGTGTTGAGAATTTCCTAATTTATGTAACGGATATGTTTTCGGTAACATTTTGGACGGATGCCGTATTCTTTTTTGTCCGTCGCCAATACCGTATTCTTTAGTTGTCCGTCGCTTCCAACTTCGTCTTAGTTCTAGTAGTGTGCAACTATTTGTACATGCCATCGCATGTAATTTTACTTAGTATAATTTATTCTAATAAACTACTTCACCGAAATTAGAATTTAGTTTCAATTATAAGCGCGTGTAAATGTCTAAGCCTCAACGGCTACCTAGCAGAATTAGGTAGACACCACTATTAAACGTTAAGCGTTATAACAATCCTTTAGCAAGTTGTTGTTATTTGAAGTAGCTAACTAATCAGTCGCCGCCAAGCACTTTTATTGTGACTATTATAATTATTAGACACCATTTTTAAGTTCACCTTTTAGGTTATGTTTCTATATCCCTACTCAAAGGTTGTCATACGTTTTTATCACAGTAGCCGTTGCGAGTTAATAGCGTTGCCACAAGCTCTATTGCGGTCATAGTTGCGCTCCGTTAATTATTTATTAAAACTTGTAGGCTAAAGTAGAGTAAAATTATCCACAATAAGATTTTGTCATGATTTTATCCCAACATTACGAAGTTGACAGTTTACTACAGTACCAACAAGTACTACAACCGGTACCCGCAAAATACCCTAGATTCTAGATATAGTAACCACAATTACTTAATTTATATCAAATTAATGACGGAAAGTAGAAAAAATCGTATATTACACTCCTTTTATAGACGTATTGGCGCACTCGTTCGTCAATTTGACCTCTTATAAAACTTGTATAATAATATTGTGACATTCTTATAATGAGGCTACCAGGCGCTTGCCGACCTTCCTGTTGCCGGCTTATGTTTGTTGTTTTATCGTTGCACATTCCTAGAACAAGGTTCCCAAAACACAAACTAACCTCGCGACTGATTATATTTTATGCTCTGAATGACCCTATGTGACACTCCCCTTTCTACAAAAAGACATTGCCCTCAATGTCAGTGACAATGGGCTGACTGATGCAACAAACTGCGCCACCAAGAAGCTCGAACTTTTCCTTTGGTATCTGAGAATACACAATAAAAGAGAGGAGTACATGTACATAAAAAAAAAATTACACCCTATCAACATAACTCTGAAAAAAACAACGCATATTCAAAATCAAACAATACTTATACTTCTATAAATCCTTTTCATTTTCATACATACATAAATACATCAATACATTCATCCGCCTGTTTAAAATCTGTGTTCTGGTGCTTATAGTCTCAATTATCTGCTTCTGACATTTTACGTGATCCTCCATTTCTCTTATATACTTTTCAACTAAGTATTTTCCATAATTCTCCTAATTATGTCATCATTTCCTGATTAATTCTTCTGATTAATCAGTACCATTATCATTTCATAGCCGCCCAGGCCATGAAATCTGCAAGCGTCATTATCCAAAATGTCGCTGCAGTCCCAAGAAACTTTAAAACATTCATAAAATTATCAGAGGAGAATTTTGTTACGATAAACACTGTCATCAATTTGCAGATTTCTTATTATTGTTGCATTCACACACCTAATTGTTTAATAACAAATATCTATTTTTATTTGAAAACAATTATTCGATTCGCATAGTGGCGTTGGCGTCACATTACATCACGTACACTTGACCTCTATTTGTTGACTAGGCATTATGATACAAAAAGTCTTTGCACTCTATTCTGCGAAAAATATAGCATAACATAAATGTTTGCATTTAGGTAATGCTTGTCTTACTTTTAAATTACTTAGCCTGGAATAATACGTTTTTTATCAAATTACTTTACATGCACTTATCATAACTATACTAAATACCTTATACGTTCTGACCATAGGTCGAGTACCTGATGTTGCGAAACGTTAATTTTTTCATCTTTAGGCTCCTTCCTGTAGTCGTTCTGCCCAATTGTTGCCGCTAGATCTGGTGGAAATTGACATCTTTCCATCTTTTTCTGGTACTGTCAGCAGACAGGACACACCTCCATCTTCCATTGAGATGAAAAATTCTTCTGGACTGCTTCTTTCTTCTTTGTTGCTTCTTCTTCTTTCTTCCTTGTCGCTTCTTTTCTTTTCTTTTCTTTTCTTTCTGCTTGATCGCCTCTTGTTCTTTCTTCTTCTTTCATCTTTGTTGCGTCTTCTATCTTCTTCTTCGTGGTCGCTTTCCTTGCTAGACATTATGACTTGGTTGGGTTCTTCTTCCGTTGTCGGTGATGTTAATTTTGAACCGCTTCTAGTTTTTACCATCGGGATAAGGGCGTCTCCACCATTGTGACATTAGATGGGTGGTTACCCCTTTGTAGATAACCACCCTTACTTTCCCCGAAGGGATAAAGGCTCTGTTCGTTACAGTTTATATTTTCAAATTTAAATGTTTTACCGCCGTTTGCCCCTCCACTCGTTCACTATTTCCGATCGATAGGTGCCACAGCACCAGTAGTCGTCAGTCGCTCACCCGTTCAACATGTCTTAAAATGTATATCAATGTAAACTACATCTGATAAAGAAGACAATAAACCTATCGAAGTAGACGCTGTATTTCATTCAAACAACAATGGTCCGTCGAAGCAACTCAAACCCCAACATTTGGTCCGTCGAGCCGGATTTGAACCAGCGACCTATGGATTGCAAGTATCGGCGTTGGCGCCAGGCGGACGAGATACAACACGCAAGATCCAACAGCTCTACATCGCATAGCAACACGGATTGACTAGGATTTGTCCAGGTATCCTAACAAAATTTCCCATCATATGTTTTAGTATTGGCTTCTATACACACGAACACATATTTTTACATACGCATACACACCATTTGTATCGTATTGCACACATTTTTTATGTATTAGTAAGTCGCATACATTTTATATTCCTCACGAATCTTCATCATCACAAGCACACATGCACATTTTTTAGGTATTTTATACCTCACACATTTTATTTCGCACAATTACACAAGTATTTTTTGTCTCACGCACACATCCACATTTTTTACGTATTTATACGTCACACACATCCCATTTTATAAATACATTTTTTGTCACACACTTTTAATCATGGTTGATAAAGTGCAAAAATTATTGAATAAACGAAACAAATTAACAGAGAAATTAGAAAGATTTCGGCAGTTTTTAGAGTCGTACAAACCAGAACTAAAAATTCAATTACAAAAACGCATGCAAAGTTTGGAAACAACAAATAAGGAATTCGAAAATATACAGTTTGAAATACTTTCTTTAGACGAAACGCAATATTCAGATAGTGTAACAATAGATTTTGAGAACAGTTATTTTGAGTTGGTTGCGTTGGCAGAGTCTTTTTTATGTAATGTATCAACAGCAAATGAAATAAATACAAGCCCTCAGTCACAACAAGTCACTCAAGTGAACCCTCAGTCACAACAGGTCACTCAAGGCAATTCTTTAGTCACAACGAGCCCTCAGCCAACATTTAACGTTAAACTCCCGGATTTTAATTTGCCTCAATTTTCTGGTGATTATGACAAATGGATAAAATTTTCGGATGGATTTAAATCTCTTATAGCAAACAACCCCGCATTGTCAAATACACAAAAGTTTTATTATCTGCAAGCCGCTTTAAAAGGCGAAGCAGCTCGCGTTATTGAAAATTTGGAGGTTACCGATGAAAATTATGAAACCGCATGGGAGCTCCTGAAGGAAAGTTACGATATCAAAAAAAATTAATCCTGCATTCGCACTTGAAATCGATCTTTGAGCTTGATGCGGTGCAGCGAAATTCACACACCAGTTTGAAACGATTCGTAGATACCTATTCTTTGAATTTGCGAGCTATGTCCAATCAGAGTTACAAACAAGCACAACTAAACGCATGTTTGATATATTTGTTAGCGTCAAAGTTAGATAATTTTACCAGGCGAGAATGGGAATCATTTTCCAAAGTCACCAAAAGAAATTCACAACCAACAATTGAAGATGTGACAAGATTCTTACGAGACAGATGCAACTTATTGTTAACCCTAGAAAACAAAGGCGTAAATTCAACCCCAATCAATAAAAGCAATTACAACACTAAATTAGTCGCACACGTTGCAACAAATAACACAAGTTGCCCATGTTGCAATGAACAACATTTTATTTATCATTGCAAACAGTTTTTGTCTTTAAACACTAAAGAAAGAGTCGAAAAGATAAAGATTGCCGTTCTAGTCGGTGCAGAAAGTGCGATAAAAATCACAACACACTCTTACATTTTGAGTTTAAATCTAATCACAACACTCCACGCCACAACACAAATTCTTTGGTTACTCAAAACAATCAAGAATCTAGCGATGCTGAATCAGAATCAGAAATCACCCCACAGGTTATGTCAGCCCACAATTTCAGCAACAAAAATGACAACGAACAATATGTTCTACTCTCTACTGCAATTGTTTACATAATAGATGCACACGGTAATAACATAAAGTGCAGAGCATTATTAGACAATGGTAGTCAATCAAATTTTCTAATACGAAAACTCTTCAAGCGTCTAAATTTGACCGCTAAAGATATTAACATACCTATTTCAGGAATAAATCGCGTATCAACAAACATAAACCAAAAAACAAAATGCACGATAAAGGCCACTCATAACAATTTCTCGACAGAACTTAATTTCTTAATCATTGACAACATCACAAATAACGTACCACAAAAACAAATACATCGAAATATTTTATACATACCACGAAAGTACAAACTTGCTGATCCTGATTTTGATAAACCCGCACCGATTGACATTTTGTTGGGAGCAGGGATATTTTGGAATATTTTGCTCAATAATACAGTTAAATTAAACAATAATGCACCGATCCTACAGGACACGGTTTTAGGATGGATCGTATCAGGAACGATACCAGAACAAACAGCAAGAACGTTACATTGCAATTTTTCACAAAATTTAGACAAGAAGGTATCCGACCAAATTGAAAAATTTTGGACTGTTGAAAACTCCTCTATCGATGCAGAAACTAAGTTCTACACACCCGAAGAATTAGCTTGCGAAAAGCATTTTTCAGACAATATGTCTCGCGACTCAACCGGACGATTTATAGTCAGTTTACCGTTTAAAAGTAATTGCACGCAATTAGGAGAATCTAAATCAAAAGCGATTAAAGTTTTTAATTCAATGGAACGAAAACTTCAAAGCAACGCTGAATTATACAAGCAATACCGAGAGTTCATTAACGAATATATCGATCTCGGACACATGAAACTACTTGACAACACATCATATCTAAATTATTACCTTCCACATCATGCAGTATTAAAAGAAAACTCAATCACCACAAAATTACGGGTAGTATTCAATGCTAGCGCTAAAACTAGTAACAACATCTCTTTAAATAATATACTCATGAAAGGTCCACAATTACAAGAAGATTTGCTCTCTATCATATTGAGATTTAGAAAATACAATATTGTCTTGATTGCTGACATCGAAAAGATGTACAGACAGATTCTCGTAAATAAAAATGACCCAAAATTTCAAAGAATAGTTTGGCGTGACCATGTAGACGAACCTTTAAAAGAATATGAATTGCAAACTGTTACATACGGCACTACACCCGCATCATATCTTGCCACACGTTGTTTAAAACAATTGTCATTGGACATTGTTGAAACTCATCCTAAGGAAAGCAAAATAATCGTTAAAGATTTTTACATGGACGATTTGTTAACAGGTGACATGAATTTAAAATCAGCAACAAAATTAAAGAATAATTTAGAAAGAATTCTGAAAAACGCAGGTTTTAATTTGAGAAAACGATAACTCAGTATTAAAAAATGCATCTAATACATCACAAGATAAAAATTATGTAATCACAGATGATAAAAATGTAAAAACTTTAGGAGTCTCATGGAACGCACAAAATGACACATTTAATTTTACTATTGACACAATTGACAATCAGCCAAATTCAAATTTAACAAAACGAAAATTACTATCATTAATAGCAAAGTTATATGATCCCATAGGTTTTATCGGTCCAGTCATTGTGATAGCTAAATGTTTAATGCAAAGTGTTTGGAAAAATAATTTGAATTGGGACGACGCAGTACCCAGAGACATACAAGCTATTTGGTCAAGCCTAGCACGAGGCTTGGATTCTTTAAACGCATTGTCCATACCTAGACATATTTTATTACCCAATAGTAAACTAGTTCAACTCCACGGTTTTAGCGATGCTTCAGAGAAAGCAAAAGGTTCATGCCTATATTTACTATCTAAAGATAGCGCAGGACAAGTCAGTTCTAATTTGATTTGTGCTAAATCACGAGTTGCCCCGCTCAAGTCATTAAGCCTACCAAGGCTCGAGTTATGTGGTGCATTGTTATTAGCCAATTTGGCGCACAAGGTCATATCATCTTTAGACATAAAAATTGACAAAACATTCTTTTGGTGCGACTCCACCATAGTCCTATCCTGGATAGCGGGACATCCAAGTAATTGGAAAACATTTGTTGGCAACCGAGTCGCTAAAATTCAAGATCTTTCTGGCCAGGCAATTTGGCGTTACGTTGATACAAAAAACAACCCAGCCGATATAATTTCGAGAGGATGCACTCCTGAAAACTTAGCCAATTTAACGCAATGGTGGTACGGTCCCACGTATCTCTTATTAGACGAAAAAAATTGGCCTATAAATATTTTAAACCTTAATGAGACAAGTGAAATGAAAATACCACAACCCATTACATTGACTACAGAGTTGGATTGTAATATATTCAATAGATATTCAAACTACCAAAGACTATTAAGAGTTACATCATATTGCTTAAGATTTATAAAGAGACTTAAAGCTCGTAAACAACTGTTATTTCCTGAAAAATCAAGTAATGATGAATTGCTAGAAAGTGAAAAACGTTTGGTGAAGCTAGTTCAGAAAACGGAATTTTCCGCCGAAATTAGTACCTTGAAAAAATCAAATACCGTAGCAAGAAAAAGTAATTTAGCGTCTCTAAATCCGTTTTTGGACGACGATGATATCGTTAGAGTCGGTGGAAGACTTCGACATGCAAATTTACATTATAATCAAAAATTCCCTATTATTCTACCTAGCAAACACCCTTTTACAAAATTAATCATTCAGCATGAACATTTAAAACAATTACACAGCGGACAACAGCTTATTCTATCCACGATTAGACAAAAATTTTGGCCACTAAAAGGAAGACAAGCAGTTAGAAGTGTCTTAAAAAACTGTGTCACGTGCTTTAAGATTAAACCACAAAGTTTATACCCCCTAATGGGTAACTTGCCACAATACCGTGTGAACCCGTCCAGACCGTTTCTGCATGCAGGGTGCGATTTTGCTGGTCCTTATTTGCTAAAAGATGGAAAACTCAGGAATAGACAAATTGTTAAAACATATTTTTGTATTTTTGTCTGTTTGGGCACAAAGGCAGTTCACATTGAACCTGTTGGTGATTTGTCAACTGAGAGCTTTTTAAACTGTCTTAAGAGATTTGTCAGTCGCAGAGGACTATGCAGTAACTTGTACTATGACAACGCAACTAATTTCGTTGGTTCAAATAAAACAATAAGAAAGGTTTCAGATTTGACTTCTGAGTGTTCATTTTATTCTTATTTACAAGAAAACAAAATTGAATGGAAGTTTATTCCAGCTAATTCCCCACATTTTGGAGGTATCTGGGAAGCCGCCATAAAATCTGCCAAATCACACTTAAAAAAGGTAGTACATAACACACCGCTCATTTATGAGGAATTCAACACATTGTTGAGCCAAATAGAAGCCATACTAAACTCCCGGCCACTTATCCCTTTATCAGATGACCCCGAAGACTTAGACCCTTTAACCCCTGGTCATTTCCTTATTGGTGCACCTCTAAATGCTGTACCGCAAGAAGATATCCGCCCAATCAACAGCAACCGCCTCAAACGATTCAGCCATTTGCAACAGATGGTCCAGCATTTTTGGACTCTCTGGTCTAAAAGCTACCTAAATACTCTCCAGGAGAGAGGAAAATGGAAAACCAAAACCACCCAGAACCTATCTGTTGGTTCCTTAGTTGTCATTAAGGACGACAATCTTCATCCCCAGCAGTGGAAGATGGGACGCATTCTGCGGCTACATCCAGGCCCAGACGACATTGTTCGAGCAGTTACCCTGAAGACTGTGAATGGTGAAGTGAGTCGTGCAGTGTCGCGAATTTGTTTACTCCCTATAGACGCTTAAAATGCGATTTTCCGACACTCATAAAAATCACTTGTTATATTTTTATATACCTACACTTATTTGTATCTTGTATTTAAATGTTGGTGCTAAAGTTGGTTTTTAATTATTGTATAACCTTTTCTGATTTTTCAATTTTTTATATTCTGTTTAACTTGTTTTACGCATTGTTCGACTTATTTTAAGTTATTGTTTTTTCTCGTTTTGAATGTTAAAGTATTCTTCATGTATTTCGAAATGTGACATTTCAAGGAGGCCGGCATGTTCGTTACGGTTTATATTTTCAAATTTAAATGTTTTACCGCCGTTTGCCCCTCCACTCGTTCACTATTTCCGATCGATAGGTGCCACAGCACCAGTAGTCGTCAGTCACTCACCCGTTCAACATGTCTTAAAATGTATATCAATGTAAACTACATCTGATCAAGAAGACAATAAACCTATCGAAGTAGACGCTGTATTTCATTCAAACAACAATGGTCCGTCGAAGCAACTCAAACCCCAACAGGCTCTTCACAATGGTTAAACAGTTACTTTATTTGTTGTACAACAAATGTGTGCTCTTAATAACTACTTCTTAATAACTAGTTCTTCATAACTGGTAACAATACAAAATGGTTTCATCTTTTATAGTGGTTCTCCAAGGTACCAGGCGCTAGCCGACCTTCCTGGTGCCGGCTTATGTTTGTTGTTTTATCGTTGCACATTCCTAGAACAAGGTTCCCAAAACACAAACTAACCTCGCGACTGATTATATTTTATGCTCTGAATGACCCTATGTGACAATATACTATTTTGTCATTGTATGATTTTAAATAAATGCATGCCCCGAAAACACGTTCCGAAGCGTCACAAAATAAATGCAATTCGTTACGATTACTGCATAAAACCTTCCGGGGTATATTTATCTTTTTAACTTCTTGCAATTCTTTTCGAAATTCGATCCATTTTGAATGTAAATAAATCGGCAATGATTTGTCCCATTTCAATTTTAGTTGCCATAATTCTTGCAGTAATAATTTCTAAACAACAATAATTGGAGCTAGTAGTCCTAATGGATCATATAGTTTAGCAGTTTCGGCCAATATAATTCGCGTAGTGACTTCTTTTTCAAGAGATAAAATTTCCGTTGAATATGTTAAAATGTCCTTTTGCGGGTTCCAAAAAACTCCAAGCGTTTTGTTTTCCAAATTTATGTCTGAATCTAAATCTTTTTCGTTTCTATCACTAACCTCTTTTATGTTGCTATTGAAGTTTCGTAAATTAAATCCATAAGAATGCACAAAAATTTCATTTTTGTCATTGTATGATTTTAAATAAATGCATGCCCCGAAAGCACGTTCCGAAGCGTCACAAAATAAATGCAATTCGTTACGATTACTGCATAAAACCTTCCGGGGTATATTAATCTTTTTAACTTCTTGCAATTCTTTTCGAAATTCGATCCATTTTGAATGTAAATAAATCGGCAATGATTTGTCCCATTTCAATTTTAATTGCCATAATTCTTGCAGTAATAATTTCTGATTTCTGATAATTGATAATTTCTGGTCAGGATCGTCTCTCCACATTATTTTTTGATACTTCCGATCTTCTGGATCAATCCAAATCTGTCTATACATTTTTTCAATATCACCAATAAGCACATAATCATAAGTTCTGAATCTAGCAAGTATAGCAAAAATGTCCTTTTGTAAGTTGGGTCCAGCATATTGTAAATCATTTAAAGAAATTCCATTGTCTGATTTACTGGATCCATCGAACACACCTCTCAATTTAGTTGTCTCACTTGAGTGCCTAAGTACACAATGGTGGGGCAAGAAATATGAGTTGTTGTGCGATTCATTAGATATAGACATATGTCATAATAAACGATACTCCTTTAAAAAGTTTGAATAATTTATTTTCAATTCACTGGAAGTGTTTAATCTTCTTTCAAGCGAAATAAATCTTTGATTAGCTGTGTTGTAAGAGTCCCCTAATTGTACTTTGTTAGTCTTGAAAGGTATTTTACAAATGAACTTTCCATCAGTAGCTCGTTTAGTAGTTTTTAAAAAGTAATCTTCGCAAAATTGATCTTCAGAGCTTAATGTTCTTTCATTTTCTTCGAATTCATCCATTTTACAGAATCGTTTGACTTGTTTATTCAATTTGTTTAGTGATACACATGATACATTCGTTTTACAATAACTGGTATAAGGTATGGAGGTCGACACAATCCATCCTAATTTCGTTTTTTGAAATAATGTATTTTGTTCTTCGAATTGTCTAAATGATAAGAGTTTCCAGAATTTGTATACTCCTATTAAAATGTCTACTTTTCCTGATTCGTTAAATGTTGGGTCAGCAAGCGTAATATTAAAGGGTATTTTAATGGTAGTCTTGTTGACTATTGCTAATGGCAAATTTGGAGTAATCGTTGGAATGACCAAGCATGTAATCGTCATGGTGTAATTATTGGTCTTTGATTTGAGCTTTACATCTGCTTTGTATTTGGATACATTTCTTGCTAAATTAAGTAGCTAGTGGAATTTTCTTTAATTTCAATTGTTCACACATCTCCTCGGTAATAAAATGTGACTGTGAAGCGCTGTCTAACAGAACTCGAACATCGTGCGGGTTAAGATGGTCATCAAATGCAGAAACAATTGCTGTTGATAATAATTTTTCCTTGCAGTCTGGCCTAGCTAAGCAAGATACATTCTTTACAGTATTATCAGTGCATGTGGCTGTTGTTGTTGTTGCCCGTTATGATATTTCTTCCTTGGTTTTGTTGAAATTGTTATGTAAGCCAGAGTGATGTTTCTTATTGCAAATTTTGCACAAATACTTAGATTTACAATTCGGTACAAAATGCCCCTTGCGCAGACAGTTTATGCATATTTTCCTTTCTCTGACTAATTTATTCCTTTGATCGGAATTCAGTTGCAAAATCTTTCCACAATGCTGAAGTAGATGGTCTTCCTTGCATTCCGAACACGACTGCCTAAGTTTACTTTCGTCAGTAATAGCAAATGATTTAGTTCTTAAAGTGTGTGAAGGTTTGTGATTGTACTCCGCCGCATTTTTTCTTTCCACACGATATCTGGCTCTCCGTGTTGGATACCGTCCCCCTTTCAGGTTAAGCACGTAGCGCCTTATAAATTCAGAAAGACGACTCCCTTCTTCAAGTGAGCTGGCAGGGACAGCGAGGGACCTTAAGGAAAGAAGGCAAGTGAGGTAGGGAGTCCACGAGAAGAAAGGCGCCGTAACAACTTGGCAGCCAACGTGGGACCTAATCAATCAAGTTTGGAGGAAGAATTTGGGGGATTTTGAGATCGCCATGACCGAAAGGATGCATATTTGCCGTTTGAGCCAGGATGACCGGGCATATGAGCTGTTATGGAGGGGTATTTCGGAGACCGCCACCGTTGATGCCATGTGACGCACCCTCCGAGGGTTTTGGAAGTATGAGCAGGCAGGAGGGAGGACTGGCTGTCCTGCATATTCCGTTTTGTTGGCTACCGATAAGGAGTCGTTTATGGCAACGCTCGCCGAGCTGACGTCGATGAGTTCCGAGATCTGGCTGCTAGCTCCGGTTACCGGAAAATCCTGACGAAGTTGAATTGCGCCATAAGAACTGCAAAGCGATGGAAACCCTCTAAAACCCCGGCCACACAATAGCGACTTGCCTGCACAGTATAGTTTGCGCAAGTAAGACGGTACACCATAGGGTGGCTTCACGGCAGCGACTAGTCCGCACGATTAGTTTGCACGGAACTCCTAGCGTGGTTTGACGACACAGGTAAATAAGCGCAAACCGTCAAACACAAATCGTAGACCGGTGAATGCAGTAGAAAACGTACGCTGAAATGTGGCCAGACGAACAGTTATTTTTGTTAGAACAACTGTTGTATTGTGTATTGATTAAGAAACGACGAATTAAACAATCCCGAGCTCAGTGGTCGAAAAAATGGCTACTAAGAATATAAATTTGCATATAAATTTGCTTAATGATTTGAGGGAAGACCAGGATGAATGACGAAATTATTTGCGAATGGATGACAGTGCAGGGCAATAATCTGTACAAGTCGATGAAATCGATGATAAATTGTCTTGAATAGGTAAGTACGTCCGACATTTTATATACGGTCAGACGGTCTTTCCAATTCACTCTCTACTAGACAACTAGACAGACGAAGAAAGGCCTTTACGCCGTACGCACCCAGGCCTAATGCGCAGATTTAACTGCACAAACCAGAATCGTGCAGGCGAAATATTTAGCAGTGCGACGTTTGCACTGCATGGGTTTGCGCGGGTTACAGTTTTGCCGGCCTAACGCACGGGGTTCCCAATACATGCCAGTTTGCGCAGGCAAGCTTGTCGTAAAGCATGCACGTGTAGCCGGGCTTTTAGGAGCTGGAGTCCCAACGAACCGGGATTCTGGTACAACTGATGACTGCTTCTCAATGACCTGGAGCGAAAGGCGAGACGTTGCTCGAGACACTCTGCGTCATGCTTGGGGCACATCAGGATTCGCCTACCCTTGACTTGGAGGAGTCTGACTGTGAAACGGAGGAACTTGAGGATAGTCCCTTTTCGCCAGCAACTTTGGCTGTGGCTTCAGCATCTGGTACCGGAAAGGTTGTCCCTGTGGCTCAATGGGGCATAAAATTTTCCGGAGATAAAATTGCTCTCTCTCAACGCTTTCCTTGAACGGGTTGAAGAACTTTGTGATGCGCAGAGTGTGGCGATGGCTCAACTTTATCGAACAGCCATTAACTTGTTTGCTGGTAATGCTCTTGTGTGGTATCGAGCGAGTCGATGCGATTTCAGACAATTTCAGCCTGGACAGATTTGACCCAGGCTCTCAAAAACGAATTCCTGTCTGTCGACTATGAAGATGTCGACTATGAGGAAATCAAACATAGGACTCAGGGACCCGACGAGTTAATAGGGATGTACCTGGCCGTCATGGCGAATCTTTTTGAACGACTAAGTAACCGGCTTTTTGAGACCGTGAGGATTAAGATTTTGTTGCGTAACCTACTGCCGAATTACTGCAGTAGCACGACGTCTGGGAGTCAATGAAGAATGCTTTGGAGACCTTTGAACCACCACCACAATGGGGTAAGGCTCTGGAGCCTGATCTAGCTTACGTGGCCACGTCTGTTGACACCGTGGGGTCGAGAGCTGGTCCTGGACATACCAGACCCTCGGTAAGGAATCAGTCGTGCTGGAGTTGCCATCAGCAGGGACACCGGCATAGACTGTAGGAAGGATGAGACTGCCAAATAAATTCTGTTATCGATGTGGTAAACCTGATAAGATCATCTTGACTTATAAGCGCTCAGGAAACGAGCCCGGGAGACGCTAGATGATCGCCGGGCGTCCCCTTCCAACAGCTAGATAGTCTCATTTCCGCAGAGGGTGGTTCTCGACTACGTCCTGACACATGTCCAGAATGATGAGCGACCGTACCTAGAGATTAATATTTTTTATCGCTGAATTTTGGGATTATCGGACTCCGGAGCGACGTGATGGGTGGATCAGGCTAGGCTCAATTTAATTATCTAAGCCTTCGAGCCGACGAACAGACAATTTGAATGGTGGCTAATGGAGCGAAGTGTAGGAGTCTGGGCACTGTGAGTTTGCCGATGGTTCTCCGGGATCGTGTTGTGGTTATTGACGTGTTGGTTGTCCCCGATCTTCCTCATGTGTTAATATTAGGTATAGACTTTTGACTACTGAGGTTGATTGTGGCCGGGGAGAGGCGGTTAATGGTCAGAGGGTGACAAAAAGACTGCAAAAGAAGAAGAACTGATTAGCAGGTCGTATCTTTGTTGTACTGCCATGCAATTTTTTGCAATTATAGTTTCTTGTGCCGATCAGTGAGCTCTTGTGGCAACCGTTGCATCGATTGTGCGGAATAGTTTTATTTTTCTTGATATATCTTGCGTTGTGCATCTTTTGTTCTTGCTGAGTTTATAAATTTAGCTTGCTTAACTTGCTGTTTACCGCTCGCACTGCCGACACCTTTTGCCCGATAGTTTACCTATTTTCTTGTGTCTAATCCGTTGGATACGTAATTGTTTACTTTTTGCAATTGTTTTTTATGAGATTTGTAAATTCTGTGTTTTATATAACGATTTTTTTTTGCCTTGAGTCAGTCAAGTCTCACTATGACGTCGATTAGGATGAATTCATGAATATTGGACACCTGAATGTGACTGCCCGCCCACATCGCTGAGGTTAAAGATTTAATTGTGGAAAAGAAATTTGATATTTTTGCATTATCAGAAACGTGGATATACCCGGACACTGACCACTCCCTGTTCTCGATGGTCGGTTATAATTGTATTTTCACAGGTCGGCTGCGACCCTTTGGTGGTGGTGGTGTTGTTGGTGGAGGAGTTGGATTTTATATCAAGAAGTACCTTAAACATATTATTTTATTACAAGAAATTAATCCTTTTCTTGAACAATTATGGATTAAGATATCTAACATTCCTGTTCCATTGGTTGTGGGTGCACTATATTGACCCCCGGGTCATGTGACCGAATAACTTAACTGTTTTGAATCTGCCCTATCGTCTCTTGTGTCTGGATCTGAGGAGTTTCTTTGTCTTGGGGATTTTAATATTAATGGGCTTGACATTGGTGGTACTTATTGTAACAAGTTTATACCCATACTTGATCAATTCAGTCTCCACCAAATCATTACGGCTCCAACTCGAGTAACACCTATATCCGCCACCCTCATTGATTTCCTAATTACTAGCACTGATGCCCCGATTGAGAGCTCTGAAGTTACACCGATTCATAACGTGTCTGATCATTGTTTGGTTTCAGCAATTCTTCGCTATGAGAGTGAACCTGTCCGCCCCAAAAAAATAACATAGAGATATGAAACGTTCTTGTCTTGAGGATTTCCTTCATGATTTCGGCAAAATTCCATGGTACACTATGTTTGGAATGAATAATGTCAATGGTAAAGTGGAATTTTTTAATGCACATATTATATCTCTATTCGACTGTCATGCGCCAATGCGATCTGTGACTTTGCGTAAGCACTTTCGGCCGTGGGTCACCGATAATATTAAGCTCTTTATGAGGTAACGAGATGAGGCTTATTCCAGATTTAAATCGACCAGGGATCCTGCTCATTTAATTTATTACACAAAATTGCGTAATTTGACCAATGCTTCTGTTCAGCGTGAGAAGAAGGCTTATCTGTCTGGCTTATTTCACAACCACGACACAAGATGTTTGTGGAGCGCAGCAGGCGAACACTCTCGACTTGGTGTTGGATAGAGTGTTTGCGGAGTCGCCAAAGGCATTGAGCGGCACCCATTTAGTGGAACATGTGATCCAAACTGACGCACCTGCCATCAAACAACGATACTACCCCGTTTTAGAGCGTTCGAAGAGTACCTGGTCGTCACCGACACTTCTTATTAAGAAGAAGGATGGGTCTTACCGATTTTGTGTCGATTACCGCCAGCTAGATAAAGTCACTCGTAGAGAGGCGTGTCCTCTATCTTATGTGTTAAGTACTCTGGACTTGCTGCGTGACGCCCGCTACCTCAGTTCTGTGGATATCAAGTTGTTTCAGTTTTGTTCGGATGCCTTTCAGATTACATAATGCCCCGGCGACTTGGCCGAGGCTCATCGATCGTGTTTTGGGTCTTACTTGGAGTCGAATGTTTTTGTCTATCTCGACGATATTATTATCGTAACCCAATCTCTTGAGGACCATTTTAGGATTTTGGAGACAGTGTTCTGACTCAATTGTTCGATGCTGCACTAACCTTGAATAGGGAGAAGTGGTGAGCTATGTGGTGAACCAGAAGGGTCTGCATGTGTATACCGATAAGGTCACAGCTATCTTGGACATTCCTTCCCAGAAGACTGTTTCTGAGGTGAGGCGGATAATCGGTATGCCCTCCTGGTACCGGCGTTCTGTTCCCGGATTTTCTACGGTTATGGCCCCCTTGTCGGATCTTTTGAAAAAGAACCACTCCTTCCGTTGGGTCGCCGACTGTGAGGATGCTTTGGCAAAGATTAAGGCGTGTCTAGTTTCCGCTCCAGTACTCTCATGTCCAGATTATGGTTTGCCGTTCGTGCTACAGACAGATGCCTCCCAGTATGGTATTGGAGCTGTTCTATCTCAGGGCCATCCCGAGTGTGAAAAGGTTGTATCTTACCGGAGCCGAACCCTATCCCGCGCGGAACAGAACTATAGCATGGGGGAACGAGAATATCTTGCCGTACTTTGAGCCATTGAAAAGCTGAGACCATACCTGAAGGGAACCCGTGTCCGGGTGATCACCGAGCATTACTCCTCGATCTGGTTGAATCGGTTGATGGGCGCGGTGGGCTGTTCGATGGCATCAGTACGACTGTCATAGAACATCGTAAACGAAAGGACCACGCTGTCCCTGATGACTTGTCAAGAGCGGTACATAAATTGTCCGTTCTAACTGCCAAATCGCCGGATGGTGAGAAGCAGGAGCGATGGTATAGACACTATTGACGAATGCTGGACAGGGTCAACGCATCCCCAATTAAGTATCCTCAGCGGGAGAAAACCCAAATGGGATTTTCCCGCTCTTCTCACCGCAACCTGCCAGTAGGGTTAAAATAGGGCCGCCCGTGGCAAAAAAAGGGACCATGAAAACAAATGTAGCCAAAGCCTCGAATAGGCCCGGCGGGCAAGCAGCGCCCCGGCCACCTCGCGAGGGGGAGTCGACCTAACGAGCCCACATTGACTCTCCCCTGCCAAGCCTTGCCAGCCAAGGCAGCGGAGACGCTACTCCGTTGCACCGCCGGCGAGACTTGTCTACGGCTGCGAAGACGAAACAGAAAAAGCAGCTAAGACTCCGACCAACAGGCTTCAGTGTGCCAATGCTCGGCTTCGATATCTGCATGCTCGGCATAGATATGGACGACAACCCGGTGAACACAGGTAACGTAAGCCCAGGTAGCGAGGACACGTTGGTTCCCCATGAAAACCCTACCAGGAAACAGTCCGATGGGGGATTCCAGGACAAGGAGAGGTTTAATAGCCCAATCTTAGACCTCACATGTGATAGGGAAGCTGCGATAACAAAAAAACCGACATGCATTGCACCGGAGGTAGACAAGTACACACCGCACACGGAGGGCCCCCTCCCGGAATTCAGGCGTACCTACGCAAACAACCAATTAGGAAGCCGACTCAAACCACACACGGGGGATAATCCCCAGAAGCAGCGATAGTGAAAACGGGAATGCAAGTACTCCTAATAACAGGAAGAAGCGAAGCATACCAATAGACGAAATCAGCCTAATACAGAGGAAGAAAACAAATCACCAACAAACTGGACACAGCACTAAGCGAGATCTTTAAGAAAATAGAGATCCTTGAAAAGATCATAGCACAAAACACCGCCAGGTACATGAACGACGGAATCCATACTCTCCTCAGGATGTCCAAAAAGGCAGAAATACTACATAGCACTAAAATGGCACCCCCAACAACCCTGAAGGAAGCAACTACGACAGAAACGCTGAAACAAAAATACGAAAACAGCGGAGACGGACAGGAATCGTCGAAGGGGCAAAAAAAACAAAAACATGGTAAAGAGGACGATGAACAAACCCACAAATATCTTGACGCAATGGAAACAGAACCCCAAGCCACAACCAGGATCAATAAGCCAGTCATGAGAACCATGGCCGCACAAACCGGTGAAACCAAAATATAAGCAAACAGCTTACTACAATTGATATTCGAAATATGCAAAAAAACGCTCCAAAACTTCAGCAGCATAGAGAAACAGCCCTGGGAAGATTAATCTTTCGGACATTGAAGAAATTATCGGAAATCCGATAAAAAACGAAACAGAGCAACTGATAGCCATCCTCTGCGAAGACGGCGCACTCGGAGACAACCAGGTTACCAGAGCATATGCTGAAGTGAACCCCCAGATTGTTAACCACTTAACAGCGAAAAAGCGTAAGAGATGGACAATACATACAGATCTCAACTAACACAAGCATTCACCAAGAGGACGGAGACTACGACAATATTACCCGCACGGTAACGGCCACACGGTGTGGCGGGCAGCCACACCACAGAGGAAATAGACCATAACACAGCCAGAATTTTCAACTACGTGAAAAGGACGATAGAACTGACCACCGACAAACACCCATACGCCATAGGTGGGGGGCCATAGTAGAGCCCCCCACCTGAAACCCAGAAGTGACTAGAAAAGCCCTAGCTTTTTTGGGCCAAGAGACGGGGAAGAAATTCGTGATCGACAAGAAAAAGAAACCGACCTACGCAAATGTTCTGGAAGCAAACCAAGAACAGGCAGAGAAAATGTACACACCCAGACAAAGCAGAAAGAAGACCATAAATATTAAACTCCAAAAGACAACAACGCAATAGGTATTAAAATTACACACATCAGACGAAACGAAAACACTCTCATGTTCGGCATCCTAGAAATAAAAGAAGGTACCAAAATTTTAAAGACTACCGTCGAAGGAATAATAGGCAAGGAGAACCAGGTGGAGGAGAAGAAGACACCAAACACAACCGTTATAATAAGAAACCTGGACTGCCTTATTAGACCAGGCAATAGAGCAGAAAATGAGTTCGTGACAAAAATACTAGCAGGAAACCGACGGTGCCAGGTCACGTGGGACAGTCCGTAGATGTAGATGAAAAACCTCAAAAAATCGTGTTGTTTTTCGGGTTTCGCTTCTAAAAACTGAACCGATGGAGCAATCTTGATGCCTTCCGTAGACGAATTGTAGAGAATGAAAAGACGAAAAAAATGAACCCTACTTGATCGGATCTGCGTTTTTCAAAAATTCATAACTCCGCCATTTTCAAAGTAGCGGAGGCTTTTTGCGACAAAGTAGCGGAGGTCCTATGTCTCTAGGGATGTCTACGATAGCCGTAAACCGGTCTTTTTCAATTTCTCCCTCACCAAGCTGATGCAGTATTCAGCCATGGGGATGTTGTAATATGCTTTAACCAGATCCAACTTGCTAAAGATTGTCTTGCCGTGTAATTCTGCATTAAAGTCGACGATGTTAGGAATTGGGTATCTATCAGGAACTGTAATATTATTTAGCGCCCGATAGTCACCACATGGTCTCCAGTTACCGTCTTTTTTCTTAACCATATGTAACGGTGAAGCCCATTGGCTTTTCGACTGTCTACACACTCCGTCATTACACATAGTCTGAAAAGCTAGTTTTGCTTCATGAAGCTTTTCTGGTGGCAAAGATCTGGCACTGGCAAAAACTGGTTTACCCTCACTTAAAATGTTGTACATTTAGGAAACTTACTGATAACTTTGTAGTAATTTGAGTTTGGCTGAAGTGTACATAGTGTGTCGGAATTATCATCAGGTGTTCGTGCGAAGTTAAACCAGTTACCGCATCGATAATCTGTTAGCCCTTGACATCGACGATAAGAGAAAACTTTAGTAAGAAATCTGCGCCGATGATGGGTGTTGTGATCTCCGCGATGATGAAAGTCCAAGGCATGGATCTGCGCAACCCAAAGTCGATATCTTTTAGTAGGGTGCCGAATGTAGGTATTTGAGTTCCTTATGCGTTGTACAATGGCGAAAACGAAGCTCTTGTACGTCTTTTCACCATAGAAATTGGATAAGCAGAAATTGCAGCTCCCTTATCAATTAAATAAGATATCCCGGTATTTAAATCCTTTAGGTACAAACAGGGTTGGCGGTTGCTGGTATCGTCACTTACCACCGTTACTGACGATGTTCTTCCTTTCCCTGGCTTTCGCTACATGGTGGTATCCATTTCTTCGCATTGACGCCGAATTTCCAGTGGTACCAGCATTACTTATGAGGTGGTCTTGGTCTCGAGCGCGGTGTCCTGGATCTGTTTCTTGCGTGACATTGACAATCAACGGATAAGGAACTAATAATAATTTTCCCACAATTCTGGTAAGGTTGTCCAACTGTTCCTGAATTTTGGCAAAGCTCCTGTCCTCTGTGTTGACACATTGTGGTTGCAAAGGTTGTGGTTGAACAGCAAAAACTTGTGATGAAGTAACTTCCATAATTTTGTCTGCCGGTACTGCGAGAGTGTTCAAGTCGTCATTGCTTGTAGAGAGTACCATTTGTACACTTGTTGGTAACCTCTGCAGCCACAGAGTTTTTAAAGCTGATTCTGCGAGTGACCTTCCGGAAAGTTCTTGCATCTTGCGAAGAAGTTGTGATGGCTTGCGGTCGTCAAGGTGAACTTCGGTCAGCAATCTTTTTAAGCGTCTTTCATTGCTTTCTGACAACCGTTCGATTAGGGCGTTTTTTAATTGCCTCATACTTCGCAGGTTCGGGAGGTTTAGTAATTATGTCGCTAATCTGGTCAAGTGCTTCCAAATCAATTCCAGAGATCACGTAATTAAACTTTGTGGAGTCAGATGTGATTCCAGCCAGTGCAAAGTTGCTTTCGACTTGACAAAACCAAAGTACAACCCGGTCTTTCCAGAAAGGAGGTATTTTGACGTTAACTCTTGCTAGTGTGTTATTTCCTTCAGGATTTTCCATTCTTGCGAAGCTCCAATATCAAATTCTACGTAACTAATCACGTCGGGGTCACCAATTGCTGGAAGAACCAACTATTCGTAACTTACAGCAAGAAGACAGAAGACAGTAAGAAGATCTAAACGAAGAAAATAACAAGTGCTTTTACTAGTCAAAATAAATCTATCTGTTTATTTCTATCAATAAATAATTATTGCTAAACAACCAAAATACAAATTATGAAACTGTCAGTTAGCAAAGGTCAACTTTGATCTTGACGCAACAGAGTCTTCAACCACGAAAGATCAACGAAGACATGCCAGGGCAATGACTACGTGTCCGTGCTCTGGCGGGACATCGTGCTCATTGCCTGCTACTGCTCCCCGAACAAAGGTGTCGAAGACTTAAATAACACCCTCCACGATGTAGGTACAGTACTGCGAGCAAATCGAACAAGGAAGGTACTCCTCGCTGGAGACTTCAACGCGAAGTCGGTTACATGGGGCGAAAACCTGGATACGCCGAGAGGTAGAGCCATAGCGGACTTCATCGCGGCACACAATCTGCACATTCTGAATGATTTCGGAACCCCTACATGGCGTAAATTCATCTGTACTAGACCTGGCCTTATGCAACGCCAGTAGAGGATTTCAACCGGTGTTTAGTGTTTTATTTATCACAACAATAAATAATCACAATAAATAATTACAATATAGTATCTTTTGCTATCCAAGAGGTATGTGCCTTTTCGTCGAATGACTTTTTCAACCAAATGAACATCCGGATGCTTCACATTATATAATTCATACTCGTAGAAACCTCCGTATATAATTTCCCCTAGTGAATCGTTTAAGTTCGAGGAAGTGTATTCTGAATTGTATCAATAATAAACTGATTTCGGAACCCCTACATGGCGTAAATTCATCTGTACTAGACCTGGCCTTATGCAACGCCAGTAGAGGGTTTCAACCGGTTTTTAGTGTTTTATTTATCACAACAATAAATAATCACAATAAATAATTACAATATAGTATCTTTTGCTATCCAAGAGGTATGTGCCTTTTCGTCGAATAACTTTTTCAACCTAATGAACATTCGGATGCTTCACATTGTATAATTCATACTCGTAGAAACCTCCGTATATAATTTCCCCTAGTGAATCTTTTAAGTTCGAGGAAGTGTATTCTGAATTGTATCAATAATTAAAATGTCATTTGACCAATTTGGGGTGTAGTTCTTGGAAAATGCCTGCCTATATTTACTGGTTCTCACATAATCTCCAACTTTAAATTTTGCAGGTTTTGGATCCGCAATTTTTAAGGATGAATTATGTTGTTGAGTATAGCTTTTGCGTTTTTACGATTTACTTTAGTAGGTTTAAACCCAGTGGTCCTGTGAACTGTATTATTATTTTGGTAAGTCCGGAAGGGTACGGTATGTCCGTACGAATATATATATATATATATATATCTAGTTGTATTATTATAGTTATCCACAACTTTGGGTAACAAATCAAGCCAACGATAGTTTCCTTGCATGCTAAATTCTTTCCACATTTTCTCCTTTAAAGTTCATTAGCAGACGTAATCTATTCACAAGCTCATTAGGATGATCCCAAAATCGATATTCTATTTTACATTTTGGAATATGGGTTTTTTCTAAATATGATCCTCCAGTTTTCCAATGTCTTGCCCACCAAACATTTGGCATTTTACCACTTAAGATGGGTTTAATAATGTTTACATATTTATGAGTAGTATATAAAGGGGAGAGCTGGATCCGCCACAAACCCCACATTTCGACCTAAGCGCCTCCACCAATTTCTGCTTGTTACCTCCGCACGAAGACGACCGAGTCCCAAGTCAGCCGATCTGCCGAGCGCGGCCGAACGCCGGAACCTGGAGTGTATGACTCACACGTCGCTGTTAGAGAGAGAACGCACTACTATTTTTATTTTCGAGCGTGGCATGTGCAAACCGATCAAATTTTCGCATTAGATTAATTCGGATTTGAATTTCGCGCGCACCATCTTACCCGATGATGACCGAACGCCGAGCGCACCCGAACCGATAAAATTCAAATTTTTCCCGCCAACCTTAAAAAATTCGAATTTTCGCGTCAACATTCCCACGCATGCGCAAACCGATAAAATTCAAATTTTCGCATCAAATTCATTCGGATTTGAATTTCGCGCGCACCACCTTACTCGATGATGACCGAACGCCGATCGCCCAAACCGATAAAATTCAAATTTTTTCCACCAACCTTAAAAATTTCAAATTTTCGCGTCAACCCCAGGTCCACCAACCCCAGACGTGCCAACCCCACGCGCTAAAACGGCATGCCGACCGGGCGTCATATTTTAAATCAAGTTTTCGCGCTAAATTTATTCGGACTAATTTTAAAATTCTACAGAGCATGCGCGAACCTAGCAAATTAAAATTTTCGCGCCATTAAGGATAAATTTCAAAGTTTAAACCGTCTTTATTGATATTACTCACAGAAATAATTGTGTTTAAACAAGAACATGCGATAAGAATTGTATTCGAATGTCATTGACGTTGGTAAATTGTTGTTATAGCCATTCTGTCTTTTACTTGTACGATGGCACTAGGTAATTCGACGCCCTTGCATAATTTTGCGCAGTTGATACTACTTGCTGAGTTCAAGGACCGACTGTAATTTGATATGTCTTAGGAGTCATCCTATTTTCACACCTGTGTATCGGTACATTTCCATCCCGTGTGCGTAATAAATTGTTTTTAAAGTCAATTCCCGCTTCTAGGGATTTTAATAAATCTACTCAATATTATCGGAAAATCCAAAAAAAACTTCATCCACTGTACAATGGTCCATACGAAATTACCTCTATCGATGGTAACACAAATTGCACAATTCGTATAAATAGGAAATCAGTTAGGGTGCACAAGAATAGGTTGAAGAAATTCAATAATTAACGCATGCCTTTCTTTTATTATTGCAGGATGTACTTCCTGTGCATTCTTCCCCTGTTGATCGTCTTTTCTACAGCCAAACCTTATTATTCCTTCAAACCATTAGAAGGGAATCCTGAGCTATTTTATGGAAAGATTGGTAATCTAAAATTATTTAACAAATTTTGGAATTTAGTCGTTTATTTAGATTTAAATAATAATTACTTAGAGTTAGGCAACATTCAATCATACTTCCGCGACGTCGAACGACTGTGTGGATATGATGAATTTAAAAACATTTTCTCAGAATTATGTTCACAGCAGATTCCCTTTAACTTTCTTCAGTGACGTTAAGGAAAAATCGGACAGGTGCGAGGGACTTGTAACATCGTAATAGTTTTCATGTAAAGTTTTGATGACTTCTGTTGCTTTTTTCAAATCTGCAACAAATAATAAGTAAATATTTACTAGTTTAGGAAATAGATGGGTTTCCCACAAGCATTTTTGGGAAAATATCGACAACTACGTAACATAAACTTTAATACAAACTATTTTTTAAATTCTTTGTATATGTATATGTATACTTTCAGTACAGAGAAATAGGACCATAAAAGGACTGAGAGACATCAAACAGACAGACAGTAGGACAAAAACGATCTCTATTTCACTTCAGCAACTTCATTGGCTATCAAATTACATAATGCGCGACAGAACGAAAAATCTATTGAAAATTTTGGTAAGGAAATTGAAGAGCTAATGGTAAATTTGACTTAGTTATTATGTGACAAAATTTTTAAGACAATATCTGCAAAAATGTAATAATACCGTAATTTTTAAGAAATGCCTGCAATAGCCATTTTTTTTCTTTTTGACAAACAATTGAATATCGCAGGTAAACTAGTTACTTTACACAGGTACAACTTACACAGTTGGAAAGACGACTTCCTTAGCGTTTATAATATGGTATGATGTACAGGGCGTTCCATTTAAAAAAATGTACTGACTTTCCGTTACGCCTAAATGCAACATCCTGTATAAATGAAAATAATTTTACGTTATAGAAACTAATGAGTCAAACAACTCTTGTACAAAACATTTTTTCTTTCTCAAACAATTTAATGACTATCAACCGCCAGGATACTAATAACTCACCCTGTATAATTATATATTTTTAAAATGTGACGTGTTGAAATTTATGATTAAATTATTAATTAAATAAAATATCGGTTTGGCTTCCGTGGTAGATCTTTTTACAATAGGAATAACCAACAGAGAGTATTTACCTACAGTAAGTCCAGATGACCACAATGAGGTCAATGCACAGCAAGGTCAAGAGCAACCTAACACCAGGCGGTTTTTCGCGAATAATGCAGATGCAGTGTGTCTTAATATTAATGGTATGAATATAGTAAACATGAGATATGAAATGAAAGAATTGAAATTTTTAATAGATACAGGTGCTTCGATAAGCATTATTTTTTTTTTCAGATAATTTAAATTGTCGTTGTGCCATAGATAAAAACGAGACTATAAGAATAAGTGGGATTAGTGGCAGCACTTATTCTTTAGGATCAAAAATTTCAGATTTGAAAGTAAACAATATTTAAGTTTACAATTATTCATAGCACAAACTGCGCTAATATTGTTCTTTTTGTATGAAACTTGCATGGTGTACTTCTCCATGAGGGGTGATTTAAACCAAAAAGCGTCAGCCCACCAACCCCAGACATCACACCTGCTATCACGTATAGCTGTACACACCAAATATATTTGTGTTAACCCAAACTGTATAGTATGAGCTAGTACGGGATAATGTCAACATATTATACCACATGACTCTAAGAGTAACTCAAATGTGACTCAAGAGTGACTCAAATGTGACTCAAGAGTGACTCAAATGTGACTCAAGAGTGACTCAAATGTGACTCAAGAGTGACTCAAATGTGACTCAAGAGTGACTCAAATGTGACTCAAGAGTGACTCAAATGTGACTCAAGAGTGACATTAGCGCCTCCATTTATCCTCTTAGCGCCTCCATTTATCCTCTTAGCGCCTCCATTTATCTGTTTAGCGCCTCCATTTATCCTCTTAGCGCCTCCATTTATCCGTTTAGCGCCTCCATTTATCCGTTTAGCGCCTCCATTTATCCGTTTAGCGCCTCCATTTATCCTCTTAGCGCCTCCATTTATCCTCTTAGCGCCTCCATTTATCAGCGTCTCCATTTATCATCTTAGCGCCTCCATTTATCCTCTTAGCGCCTCCATTTATCATCTTAGCGCTAGATATAATTGCACTAGGGCAAAGGGGTATTTTGCATCCATTAGTTACAAGTCCAAATCGTATTGTATCCGAACTTTTATCTAAACATCATTTCTTGCATGATTTAGATTTTCCATTGACGTTAGATATTAAGAGCATTCAATTATTGTATAATATTACAAAAACTCAAGTATTCTTCATTGATAATAGATTAAGTTTTGTCAAATTGATACCCCTCTTGCAACCTCGTTTGTATGATGTCTTAAAAGTATCAAGTATCCCGAACCGTTTAATGAACTCTACGTATAGCTTAATCATTCCACAAACTCCGTACTTAATCATTGACAAAGAAAAGCAACATTACTTTTACATGAATGAGCTGGAGTTATCTCGCTGTCATTATATCTCAAAAATGTACATTTCAGAGCAATTCAAATCAATTTATTTATCCAATGTACAGAATGATTGCGAAATTAATCGATTAATGTGTTTTCTTAAACAGCTGATTTACGACAAAAAAGCAATAACTCCAATCATTTTTTTACAGCACATATTAGAGTTGTTAAAATCTTTTTTTTTTTCGCAGTATTAGAGTTGTTATTGTATATTAGTATTTATTGCTCTCAAATTTAATAAGGAATTAAAAAATGGTCGGTGATACAGTGCGCAAGTTTTAATTTCTCCAGAAAATGTTATTCTATATACAAAGTTTTCGATGATCTAAAAACTTCCTAACCACAGTCAGAGTTTTGGTTTTAGTAATTTTAACATATAGGATAGTAAAAAGCGAAGAAACAGTTAAAATTTTTTTAAGAGTAATCTGTATTTGATTATATTTAAATTAAAACTGTCTTAGAGAACTTAGAAGAATTAGAATTAGACCATTTATTACTATATGTCAACACAAAATTGTTATGTGAAAAGATTGATGTAAGAAAGCAAGCTAAAGCGCATATTAGAATTATTCAACAGTATATTGGAGAGTCAAATAACATATTGAAGAGTAGATTGAAGAATTAGGAAATATTGATTTAGTTACAAATATATCATTAAATATGTCTGAAAAGTTTTGTTTAAAGACTGCGGGAAGTCTATTACCCGTAATGGATGGTAAAGAAGATACTACAAAAAAGCTATTAGATTCAATTAATTTCTATGCGTCAATGTTAAAAGATGATGATAAAGCTATATTAATTACATATGTTTTAAAAACTAGATTATCAGAAAATCCAAAAGTCCGACTAAATAAAAGGTATGATACGGTTGATAGTCTTGTTAAGGATATTAGAACTAACTTTGTTTTACGTAAATCCGCAACTACCCTCGCCAGTCAATTGCATCAAGCGAAACAAAATAATCAATCAGTAGACGACTTTGGTCGCGAGATAGAACAATTCTTAAGCGAATTAACTCTTGCACAGGCGGGACATGATGAAAATTTGTTAGTACCATTGCGTAAAGTTAACGAAAACATTGCAATTAATTCATTTTGAGATGGGATTCGAAATCATGATTTAAGAACAATATTAAAAGCTAGACACTGCATAACATTAAAAGAAACGATTACTGCTGCTTTAGACGAGGAAAAGAACAAGCCACATAGTTCTAATGTATTTTTTATGCATAAGAAGAATTATCCATATGCTTCTGGTAATGGTTTTAAAGGGAGTAGATAATTCTACCGCAAATCAATACCTAAGGTCGCGGTTATGTACCTTCTGAATTAACTTATCATCCACTTATTAAATCATCACCTTTAAACCCTCGTGATGCATTTTATGGAGGGCGAACAGGGAACTGTTGTACATTTTACAAATGCCGGCCAGGAGAGCAAATCAGATACATTGACATCTGCAGTTTGTATCCATGGGTTTGCAAATACGAGAAGTTTCCTATCAGGCACCCTAAAGTTTATGTAGGGGATGAGTGCTCGAAATTAAATCTAACCGAAACAGAAGGTCTGATTAAATGCACTATTTTACCCCCACAGAACCTGTATCACCCCGTTCTACCCATCAAGATGAACAAAAAGCTTATGTTTGTGCTGTGTCGTTTGTGGCGAAAACATGAACACAGGAGAATGTGACCACAACATAAGCGAAAGAGCTATTTCAGGCACATGGGTGATAAGGGAGGTGATAAAGGCTCTGGAAAAGGGGTACCAAATTCTGAAAATCAATGAAATTTGGAGGTATAGCACTTCTCGATATGACCCAAAAACGAAATTAGGTGGATTGTTTACGGAAATGATGAATACATTCATTCAAATGAAACAACAGGCTTCGGGTTGGCCGGGAAATTGTGTATCGGATGAGGAAAAGAGCAATTACATCGAGGAATTTTTTAGAATTGAAGGAATCCGTCTCCAGTTCGCAGAGATACTTAGTAATGCGGGGTTGCGCTCATTAGCTAAGTTAATGCTGAATTCCTTTTGGGGAAAACTGGGCCAGCGTGAGAATCAGCCAAAAACTGCAATAGTTAATAAACCAGAGGACTTTTTTGCTTTGTTATCTGATCCTGCCATATTTGTTAATACTATTTTGCCTATTAATGAGAATGTTTTAGTTGTGAATTATGAGTTCAAGGAAGAAGCCAGCGAGTCCATGGCAAATGTGAATGTATGCATCGCAGCCTACACAACTGCGCAAGCGCGACTCAAACTCTATGAGTATCTCGAGAAATTGGGTGACCGGGTTTTGTATTACGATACGGACTCGGTTATTTATGTTTCAAGAGATGGCGAACCAGATGTCCCGACAGGCAGTTTCTTGGGAGACATGACGGATGAGTTGGAGGGGTATGGTAAAGGTAGCTATATAACAAAATTTGTTTCGGGTGGTCCTAAAAATTACGGTTACGAGGTCTACTCTACCAACACAAATTCCCTGAAAACGATTGTCAAAGTCAAAGGAATTAAAATTAATTATGAAACCTCCAGACGAATTAATTTTGATTCAATTGTGGATGCTGTCCTAAACGAATCAGAACCTATTCAGATAATTTCAAAGAATATCCGTCGAGACAACGCCTATCAAGTCTTGACCAAGGAGGAGGTCAAAAAATGCAGACCCAACTCGACGAAGCGGAAATTTGATGGGTACACCTCGCTTCCATACGGGATGAAAATTTCCAAACAGTAAAAAATATTTCCTATGTATATATATATATATATATATAAAGGAGAAAGGTATTTGTCGGGCAATTCCGTCATACGAAGATCGAAGATCGAAGAAACAACCGTAGACACGTGTTTCGGACTGTTAGTCCTCATCAGTACGGTATAGCCAAGGAGCAAGATGGGCACTCAATGGAAAAACACTCAAATGGTTCCCTACAGGGGGTGACCAATGTCGCCAATTTGGTGCTTCAGTCCCAACATCTTCAGGATTCGAAGACAAGAAGTGACGTCGCGCCGGAGGTGACTGGTACACCCCAGGTACACCATAGCCCATGGAAATTAAAGAGAAGCTGGTTAATCGACGGTGAGATATAAAGGAGAAAGGTATTTGTCGGGCAATTCCGTCATACGAAGATCGAAGATCGAAGAAACAACCGTAGACACGTGTTTCGGACTGTTAGTCCTCATCAGTACGGTATAGCCAAGGAGCAAGATGGGCACTCAATGGAAAAACACTCAAATGGTTCCCTACAGGGGGTGACCAATGTCGCCAATTTGGTGCTTCAGTCCCAACATCTTCAGGATTCGAAGACAAGAAGTGACGTCGCGCCGGAGGTGACTGGTACACCCCAGGTACACCATAGCCCATGGAAATTAAAGAAAAGCTGGTTAATCGACGGTGAGATATAAAGGAGAAAGGTATTTGTCGGGCAATTCCGTCATACGAAGATCGAAGATCGAAGAAACAACCGTAGACACGTGTTTCGGACTGTTAGTCCTCATCAGTACGGTATAGCCAAGGAGCAAGATGGGCACTCAATGGAAAAACACTCAAATGGTTCCCTACAGGGGGTGACCAATGTCGCCAATTTGGTGCTTCAGTCCCAACATCTTCAGGATTCGAAGACAAGAAGTGACGTCGCGCCGGAGGTGACTGGTACACCCCAGGTACACCATAGCCCATGGAAATTAAAGAAAAGCTGGTTAATCGACGGTGAGATATAAAGGAGAAAGGTATTTGTCGGGCAATTCCGTCATACGAAGATCGAAGATCGAAGAAACAACCGTAGACACGTGGCGACATTGGTCACCCCCTGTAGGGAACCATTTGAGTGTTTTTCCATTGAGTGCCCATCTTGCTCCTTGGCTATACCGTACTGATGAGGACTAACAGTCCGAAACACTACGGTTGTTTCTTCGATCTTCGATCTTCGTATGACGGAATTGCCCGACAAATACCTTTCTCCTTTATATCTCACCGTCGATTAACCAGCTTTTCTTTAATTTCCTGGGCTATGGTGTACCTGGGGTGTACCAGTCACCTCCGGCGCGACGTCACTTCTTGTCTTCGAATCCTGAAGATGTTGGGACTGAAGCACCAAATTGGCGACATTGGTCACCCCCTGTAGGGAACCATTTGAGTGTTTTTCCATTGAGTGCCCATCTTGCTCCTGGCTATACCGTACTGATGAGGACTAACAGTCCGAAACACGTGTCTACGGTTGTTTCTTCGATCTTCGATCTTCGTATGACGGAATTGCCCGACAAATACCTTTCTCCTTTATATCTCACCGTCGATTAACCAGCTTTTCTTTAATTTCCATGGGCTATGGTGTACCTGGGGTGTACCAGTCACCTCCGGCGCGACGTCACTTCTTGTCTTCGAATCCTGAAGATGTTGGGACTGAAGCACCAAATTGGCGACATTGGTCACCCCCTGTAGGGAACCATTTGAGTGTTTTTCCATTGAGTGCCCATCTTGCTCCTTGGCTATACCGTACTGATGAGGACTAACAGTCCGAAACACGTGTCTACGGTTGTTTCTTCGATCTTCGATCTTCGTATGACGGAATTGCCCGACAAATACCTTTCTCCTTTATATCTCACCGTCGATTAACCAGCTTTTCTTTAATTTCCATGGGCTATGGTGTACCTGGGGTGTACCAGTCACCTCCGGCGCGACGTCACTTCTTGTCTTCGAATCCTGAAGATGTTGGGACTGAAGCACCAAATTGGCGACATTGGTCACCCCCTGTAGGGAACCATTTGAGTGTTTTTCCATTGAGTGCCCATCTTGCTCCTTGGCTATACCGTACTGATGAGGACTAACAGTCCGAAACACGTGTCTACGGTTGTTTCTTCGATCTTCGATCTTCGTATGACGGAATTGCCCGACAAATACCTTTCTCCTTTATATCTCACCGTCGATTAACCAGCTTTTCTTTAATTTCCATGGGCTATGGTGTACCTGGGGTGTACCAGTCACCTCCGGCGCGACGTCACTTCTTGTCTTCGAATCCTGAAGATGTTGGGACTGAAGCACCAAATTGGCGACATTGGTCACCCCCTGTAGGGAACCATTTGAGTGTTTTTCCATTGAGTGCCCACCTTGCTCCTTGGCTATACCGTACTGATGAGGACTAACAGTCCGAAACACGTGTCTACGGTTGTTTCTTCGATCTTCGATCTTCGTATGACGGAATTGCCCGACAAATACCTTTCTCCTTTATATCTCACCGTCGATTAACCAGCTTTTCTTTAATTTCCATATATATATATATATATATACATAGGAAATATTTTTTACTGTTTGGAAATTTTCATCCCGTATGGAAGCGAGGTGTACCCATCAAATTTCCGCTTCGTCGAGTTGGGTCTGCATTTTTTGACCTTCTCCTTGGTCAAGACTTGATAGGCGTTGTCTCGACGGATATTCTTTGAAATTATCTGAATAGGTTCTGATTCGTTTAGGACAGCATCCACAATTGAATCAAAATTAATTCGTCTGGAGGTTTCATAATTAATTTTAATTCCTTTGACTTTGACAATCGTTTTCAGGGAATTTGTGTTGGTAGAGTAGACCTCGTAACCGTAATTTTTAGGACCACCCGAAACAAATTTTGTTATATAGCTACCTTTACCATACCCCTCCAACTCATCCGTCATGTCTCCCAAGAAACTGCCTGTCGGGACATCTGGTTCGCCATCTCTTGAAACATAAATAACCGAGTCCGTATCGTAATACAAAACCCGGTCACCCAATTTCTCGAGATACTCATAGAGTTTGAGTCGCGCTTGCGCAGTTGTGTAGGCTGCGATGCATACATTCACATTTGCCATGGACTCGCTGGCTTCTTCCTTGAACTCATAATTCACAACTAAAACATTCTCATTAATAGGCAAAATAGTATTAACAAATATGGCAGGATCAGATAACAAAGCAAAAAAGTCCTCTGGTTTATTAACTATTGCAGTTTTTGGCTGATTCTCACGCTGGCCCAGTTTTCCCCAAAAGGAATTCAGCATTAACTTAGCTAATGAGCGCAACCCCGCATTACTAAGTATCTCTGCGAACTGGAGACGGATTCCTTCAATTCTAAAAAATTCCTCGATGTAATTGCTCTTTTCCTCATCCGATACACAATTTCCCGGCCAACCCGAAGCCTGTTGTTTCATTTGAATGAATGTATTCATCATTTCCGTAAACAATCCACCTAATTTCGTTTTTGGGTCATATCGAGAAGTGCTATACCTCCAAATTTCATTGATTTTCAGAATTTGGTACCCCTTTTCCAGAGCCTTTATCACCTCCCTTATCACCCATGTGCCTGAAATAGCTCTTTCGCTTATGTTGTGGTCACATTCTCCTGTGTTGTTCATGTTTTCGCCACAAACACGACACAGCACAAACATAAGCTTTTTGTTCATCTTGATGGGTAGAACGGGGTGATACAGGTTCTGTGGGGGTAAAATAGTGCATTTAATCAGACGTTCTGTTTCGGTTAGATTTAATTTCGAGCACTCATCCCCTACATAAACTTTAGGGTGCCTGATAGGAAACTTCTCGTATTTGCAAACCCATGGATACAAACTGCAGATGTCAATGTATCTGATTTGCTCTCCTGGCCGGCATTTGTAAAATGTACAACAGTTCCCTGTTCGCCCTCCATAAAATGCATCACGAGGGTTTAAAGGTGATGATTTAATAAGTGGATGATAAGTTAATTCAGAAGGTACATAACCGCGACCTTAGGTATTGATTTGCGGTAGAATTATCTACTCCCTTTAAAACCATTACCAGAAGCATATGGATAATTCTTCTTATGCGTAAAAAATACATTAGAACTATGTGGCTTGTTCTTTTCCTCGTCTAAAGCAGCAGTAATCGTTTCTTTTAATGTTATGCAGTGTCTAGCTTTTAATATTGTTCTTAAATCATGATTTCGAATTCCATCTCAAAATGAATTAATTGCAATGTTTTCGTTAACTTTACGCAATGGTACTAACAAATTTTCATCATGTCCCGCCTGTGCAAGAGTTAATTCGCTTAAGAATTGTTCTATCTCGCGACCAAAGTCGTCTACTGATTGATTATTTTGTTTCGCTTGATGCAATTGACTGGCGAGGGTAGTTGCGGATTTACGTAAAACAAAGTTAGTTCTAATATCCTTAACAAGACTATCAACCGTATCATACCTTTTATTTAGTCGGACTTTTGGATTTTCTGATAATCTAGTTTTTAAAACATATGTAATTAATATAGCTTTATCATCATCTTTTAACATTGACGCATAGAAATTAATTGAATCTAATAGCTTTTTTGTAGTATCTTCTTTACCATCCATTACGGGTAATAGACTTCCCGCAGTCTTTAAACAAAACTTTTCAGACATATTTAATGATATATTTGTAACTAAATCAATATTTCCTAATTCTTCAATCTACTCTTCAATATGTTATTTGACTCTCCAATATACTGTTGAATAATTCTAATATGCGCTTTAGCTTGCTTTCTTACATCAATCTTTTCACATAACAATTTTGTGTTGACATATAGTAATAAATGGTCTAATTCTAATTCTTCTAAGTTCTCTAAGACAGTTTTAATTTAAATATAATCAAATACAGATTACTCTTAAAAAAATTTTAACTGTTTCTTCGCTTTTTACTATCCTATATGTTAAAATTACTAAAACCAAAACTCTGACTGTGGTTAGGAAGTTTTTAGATCATCGAAAACTTTGTATATAGAATAACATTTTCTGGAGAAATTAAAACTTGCGCACTGTATCACCGACCATTTTTTAATTCCTTATTAAATTTGAGAGCAATAAATACTAATATACAATAACAACTCTAATACTGCGAAAAAAAAAAAGATTTTAACAACTCTAATATGTGCTGTAAAAAAATGATTGGAGTTATTGCTTTTTTGTCGTAAATCAGCTGTTTAAGAAAACACATTAATCGATTAATTTCGCAATCATTCTGTACATTGGATAAATAAATTGATTTGAATTGCTCTGAAATGTACATTTTTGAGATATAATGACAGCGAGATAACTCCAGCTCATTCATGTAAAAGTAATGTTGCTTTTCTTTGTCAATGATTAAGTACGGAGTTTGTGGAATGATTAAGCTATACGTAGAGTTCATTAAACGGTTCGGGATACTTGATACTTTTAAGACATCATACAAACGAGGTTGCAAGAGGGGTATCAATTTGACAAAACTTAATCTATTATCAATGAAGAATACTTGAGTTTTTGTAATATTATACAATAATTGAATGCTCTTAATATCTAACGTCAATGGAAAATCTAAATCATGCGAAATGATGTTTAGATAAAAGTTCGGATACAATACGATTTGGACTTGTAACTAATGGATGCAAAATACCCCTTTGCCCTAGTGCAATTATATCTAGCGCTAAGATGATAAATGGAGGCGCTAAGAGGATAAATGGAGGCGCTAAGATGATAAATGGAGACGCTGATAAATGGAGGCGCTAAGAGGATAAATGGAGGCGCTAAGAGGATAAATGGAGGCGCTAAACGGATAAATGGAGGCGCTAAACGGATAAATGGAGGCGCTAAACGGATAAATGGAGGCGCTAAGAGGATAAATGGAGGCGCTAAACAGATAAATGGAGGCGCTAAGAGGATAAATGGAGGCGCTAAGAGGATAAATGGAGGCGCTAATGTCACTCTTGAGTCACATTTGAGTCACTCTTGAGTCACATTTGAGTCATTCTTGAGTCACATTTGAGTCACTCTTGAGTCACATTTGAGTCACTCTTGAGTCACATTTGAGTCACTCTTGAGTCACATTTGAGTCACTCTTGAGTCACATTTGAGTTACTCTTAGAGTCATGTGGTATAATATGTTGACATTATCCCGTACTAGCTCATACTATACAGTTTGGGTTAACACAAATATATTTGGTGTGTACAGCTATACGTGATAGCAGGTGTGATGTCTGGGGTTGGTGGGCTGACGCTTTTTGGTTTAAATCACCCCTCATGGAGAAGTACACCATGCAAGTTTCATACAAAAAGAACAATATTAGCGCAGTTTGTGCTATGAATAATTGTAAACTTAAATATTGTTTACTTTCAAATCTGAAATTTTTGATCCTAAAGAATAAGTGCTGCCACTAATCCCACTTATTCTTATAGTCTCGTTTTTATCTATGGCACAACGACAATTTAAATTATCTGAAAAAAAAAATAATGCTTATCGAAGCACCTGTATCTATTAAAAATTTCAATTCTTTCATTTCATATCTCATGTTTACTATATTCATACCATTAATATTAAGACACACTGCATCTGCATTATTCGCGAAAAACCGCCTGGTGTTAGGTTGCTCTTGACCTTGCTGTGCATTGACCTCATTGTGGTCATCTGGACTTACTGTAGGTAAATACTCTCTGTTGGTTATTCCTATTGTAAAAAGATCTACCACGGAAGCCAAACCGATATTTTATTTAATTAATAATTTAATCATAAATTTCAACACGTCACATTTTAAAAATATATAATTATACAGGGTGAGTTATTAGTATCCTGGCGGTTGATAGTCATTAAATTGTTTGAGAAAGAAAAAATGTTTTGTACAAGAGTTGTTTGACTCATTAGTTTCTATAACGTAAAATTATTTTCATTTATACAGGATGTTGCATTTAGGCGTAACGGAAAGTCAGTACATTTTTTTAAATGGAACGCCCTGTACATCATACCATATTATAAACGCTAAGGAAGTCGTCTTTCCAACTGTGTAAGTTGTACCTGTGTAAAGTAACTAGTTTACCTGCGATATTCAATTGTTTGTCAAAAAGAAAAAAAATGGCTATTGCAGGCATTTCTTAAAAATTACGGTATTATTACATTTTTGCAGATATTGTCTTAAAAATTTTGTCACATAATAACTAAGTCAAATTTACCATTAGCTCTTCAATTTCCTTACCAAAATTTTCAATAGATTTTTCGTTCTGTCGCGCATTATGTAATTTGATAGCCAATGAAGTTGCTGAAGTGAAATAGAGATCGTTTTTGTCCTACTGTCTGTCTGTTTGATGTCTCTCAGTCCTTTTATGGTCCTATTTCTCTGTACTGAAAGTATACATATACATATACAAAGAATTTAAAAAATAGTTTGTATTAAAGTTTATGTTACGTAGTTGTCGATATTTTCCCAAAAATGCTTGTGGGAAACCCATCTATTTCCTAAACTAGTAAATATTTACTTATTATTTGTTGCAGATTTGAAAAAAGCAACAGAAGTCATCAAAACTTTACATGAAAACTATTACGATGTTACAAGTCCCTCGCACCTGTCCGATTTTTCCTTAACGTCACTGAAGAAATTTAAAGGGAATCTGCTGTGAACATAATTCTGAGAAAATGTTTTTAAATTCATCATATCCACACAGTCGTTCGACGTCGCGGAAGTATGATTGAATGTTGCCTAACTCTAAGTAATTATTATTTAAATCTAAATAAACGACTAAATTCCAAAATTTGTTAAATAATTTTAGATTACCAATCTTTCCATAAAATAGCTCAGGATTCCCTTCTTATGGTTTGAAGGAATAATAAGGTTTGGCTGTAGAAAAGACGATCAACAGGGGAAGAATGCACAGGAAGTACATCCTGCAATAATAAAAGAAAGGCATGCGTTAATTATTGAATTTCTTCAACCTATTCTTGTGCACCCTAACTGATTTCCTATTTATACGAATTGTGCAATTTGTGTTACCATCGATAGAGGTAATTTCGTATGGACCATTGTACAGTGGTTGAAGTTTTTTTGGATTTTCCGATAATATTGAGTAGATTTATTAAAATCCCTAGAAGTGGGAATTGACTTTAAAAACAATTTATTACGCACACGGGATGGAAATGTACCGATACACAGGTGTGAAAATAGGATGACTCCTAAGACATATCAAATTACAGTCGGTCCTTGAACTCAGCAAGTAGTATCAACTGCGCAAAATTATGCAAGGGCGTCGAATTACCTAGTGCCATCGTACAAGTAAAAGACAGAATGGCTATAACAACAATTTACCAACGTCAATGACATTCGAATACAATTCTTATCGCATGTTCTTGTTTAAACACAATTATTTCTGTGAGTAATATCAATAAAGACGGTTTAAACTTTGAAATTTATCCTTAATGGCGCGAAAATTTTAATTTGCTAGGTTCGCGCATGCTCTGTAGAATTTTAAAATTAGTCCGAATAAATTTAGCGCGAAAACTTGATTTAAAATATGACGCCCGGTCGGCATGCCGTTTTAGCGCGTGGGGTTGGCACGTCTGGGGTTGGTGGACCTGGGGTTGACGCGAAAATTTGAAATTTTTAAGGTTGGTGGAAAAAATTTGAATTTTATCGGTTTGGGCGATCGGCGTTCGGTCATCATCGAGTAAGGTGGTGCGCGCGAAATTCAAATCCGAATAAATTTGATGCGCAAATTTGAATTTTATCGGTTTGCGCATGCGTGGGAATGTTGACGCGAAAATTCGAATTTTTTAAGGTTGGCGGGAAAAATTTGAATTTTATCGGTTCGGGTGCGCTCGGCGTTCGGTCATCATCGGGTAAGATGGTGCGCGCGAAATTCAAATCCGAATTAATCTAATGCGAAAATTTGATCGGTTTGCACATGCCACGCTCGAAAATAAAAATAGTAGTGCGTTCTCTCTCTAACAGCGACGTGTGAGTCATACACTCCAGGTTCCGGCGTTCGGCCGCGCTCGGCAGATCGGCTGACTAGGGACTCGGTCGTCTTCGTGCGGAGGTAACAAGCAGAAATTGGTGGAGGCGCTTAGGTCGAAATGTGGCGTTTGTGGCGGATCCAGCTCTCTCCTTTATATACTACTTTTATGTCCTTTATTAGCCGATATTTGCATATCTGGATTATAGTGAAGCCTGGCTGCGCTAGTACGATTCAAAATATTTCTATATTCACGAACATCCTGCTGTTGAAACCATTTCCTTTTTAAACAGAAGTTCATAAAGGCCTCTTGTTCCCTTATATTCTAAATCACCGATAACAATATTAGGACCTTTATATTCTACTTTATCATTCCCAAGAAAGAGTTCTGCACCAACTTCGCGGACACCATATTTTTTATCAAATCTATTTTCTACATCAACGTTATACTCTTTGAGGTATGATCGTGGTAATGCATCGAATTGTCTTAGCACATTCTGCGTTCTGGTGATTGTTGTATCTCTAATAATCTTTCCTTAGATCTTTGAAGACTTTCTTGTGCTGCACGTTCATATTCTTCAAATTAAAACTATCATCATCATCTTCATCAATAGCTTCCGCTTCAAAGTCTTCTTGCGTTGACGGAGGGGGTGAGGAAGTTGAAACAGCTGCTATTTCATCCATTTTTAAAAAACGTGGCGGCTTTTTCTCTGTTTACATCAATGGTGTAGACCTGACAGGTGTTTAAATTTTTCTTTTTGGTTTGTTAACGTGCGATTTTTCATATTCCATATCATCCAAATTACTATATGTTGTATTATCCAATTTACTATAACTATCTAATTTTTTTCTCGGTATAATATCTACATTTTGTAACTTAGCAGCAATTGCGTGTAAAGGTTCCATAATTGGTGGGTAAGTAGCTGAAATTCGTTCCTTAGTTGTCCTTATGTCAGCTTTTAACATTTTCAACTTATTGCGCAATATTTCTCGAGCATTCATAAGTTGTCTAGTAAGCTTTTTATCCATGTTGAAGGTTTCATGTATTTTCCCAGACTATTATTTTTTATTATTATTACCCTTCTGTATATGTATTAAAACCTTTTCGATATCGACCACAATCTTTAGGAAAATCTATATCAATTACCAGAAACCCGTATTGATCTACCCAACAATTACGACATATAAGCTGAAACTGATCAAATATCACATCTGTGCTAACATAATTATCGTAAACATGTCGTTGATTCAATATATCTTAACAAAAAAACAATGATGAGATTGCAATTATCTCTTACCAAATGTTTCGGAACGGCGCTGTATGATGGACATAAATAAAAACAATCAATATTTTTATGACGACCGAATGAAAAATATTCCTTTATAACATTTTGCTGAGTACACTGAACGTCATCAAAGACAACAATAGAGTATACCATTACTTCAGATGTTTGAACCATTTCTTGTATATCTGAGCACGCATAATAATAAAAATCGTTCATGGGTTTCCTTAAATTTCGCAAATATTGATATTTGGGTTGGTTTAATGATTTAGAACAAATGTATATAGTTTTAAATCTTAACCCATTTGGGTGAGTCAGTACAGTAAGCAAGATGTTTGTTTTTCCCGTACCTGATGGACCAATAAAAATCCCACGTTTACAATTACCACCAAATAGATCACTATGACGTTTAAATGTTTATGTTTTAAACTTTACATCAAAATTTTGGATCGGTATAATGAAAGATAATGATTAAGGCGGATTTTCCTAGGAGCAGGTTTTTTACGCAGCTTACAACTGAATAGAGGCATCTCAAGTATCAGCTATTTAGGTGGCCTACTTATAGTTTGGTTAAGGGATATTTGCGTGTTGTTAAAAGTGACCGTTGTCTGAGAAGACGTACGTCCAACGTTCATGTCAGTCTTTTCACATATCGTAGAAAGAATGAATGCATGACAATCGCATCTTAACTAGGTCATGTCATTTTTGACAATATGAAACGAACTTTTGACATTTTGTATTTTGACGTTACGTTCTGTGCTCTGTAGGAAAACACTCACACTGCTTCCCTATCGGTGATATGACGGCGTGTTGCGCTAAGCCTTTTACGGTGTACGGTACTAAATTTAATAACACTATACTTGAAAGGTTAATGGAGAAATGAAAGATTATAAATAATGCATTACAATATATACTTATTTTAAAGTAATGTGTTTATAGATATATTTATTTTAAAGTAATGTGTTTATATATATAATAATATTAACAGTGTCTTTATTGTCCAACAGAATTCCAGTTACAGGACAAAAATATTAAAGATTTAATTAGATACATTCAGCATCACAATAAGATAACACAATTATAAGTTGAAAAACACAATACATAGTATATATACATACAAAAATTACTGAACAATGTCATAATCATTTCCTACCCTCATCATTAGCGCAACAGGTGAGCGGGCTCGCAAGGGACGAAAAGTAGTTGCAGTTCGTGAGTGCAATCGCGGTACATTAAATATAATAATATATAATTAATTTATACATATATAAATTCCACCAAAACATTAAACTATATTTACCTATCTAAACTGATAAATGTGTCACTAAGTTTACGAATCACCAATTTACTCCCGCAGATTTTCAGCCACCGCAATATCACCCTCTACTTCTCACAAATTACGGTTTTTTTCTAACGCCCGTATTATAATTGCCCTCAGATTTTCCCCCACCGCTATATTATCTTCTAATTTTCGAAAGCTATCATTAAAATTTTGATGATAGTGATCGAAAACTGGAGTGTTGTCCAATAATATTTTAAAATTTTTGTTTTTAAATCTTCCTTTTTGGAAGTATTTTTCTTGGCCCCCCAGCACGTTCCGAAGACAAACTGGTAGGGGTCAACAACTCCGGCTTTCGAACTTGAAAGCCGGACCTACCTTAACTGTCCTCACCAGTATAGTGGAAAATAATAAACATATATCCCAATGCAAATTCTTTTGCGCGGCTAAGAAGGCGCAACATAAAACTAAGGCGAGGCAAAAAGGGTATTCCCTTGCCTCTTACAAAGAAATGCATCAAGATAGGTGTTGTCCGATAATATCCCCTGGAGGAAAAGCTTTAGCCCCTTATCCTTCGCCAAATCTGCATCTAATTTGATTATTAAAGCGCGGTACTGATTTACTCGTTCTCTGCAAATGGTTGATAAAATATTATTGATTGAAGTTTGAAAACTTTCGCGATGCGGTTGCATAAACAAAATTGAGAGTGTGTTTTGATCGGTATCAGGGAAATTAGTGGTGTTAGTGGATGGTTTGTTGATATGAGGGTTAATATGGCGGGAGCATGGGGGCGGTTAACATAAGTGTTGGTGTCGGTACTGGTAGATGGTTGGTTGGCTTGAGTTAGGGGACAATTCATATAAGTGGAGATTAGTTTGTTGAGAGGATTTTGAAGGCAGTTGGTGGCGCTACTGGTGGATGGTTTGAGCTAGGGGGTGATTGATATTGGTGGTGATTGATTTGTTGGGACCAGATATGAGGAGGTTCCCCAAAATTGTTGCCTTTCCACTTGGGCCGGGAGAACTATTGCCGCAAGTGGAATTTTGGCTAACAATAATTGTGGCTTTACTGCCCGATACCTCAATCGGACTTGGAGTGGATTGGTTTGGATTGGTGGATGGTGGTTCGTAATATTGTTGGTGATTCATACACCTAGCTCTCTTACTACCATTTGAGGGAGATGTTGGTTTGCTATTTATTACTGGTGACTCATTTACCTGTTCTGCTACACATAACATAACGTCGCCCGTCCGTTTCGAAGCGGTTGCAGTAGCCGTTATGTTTGATGTTTCAGCTATTCCTTCTTCGGTTACACAAGTAGTTCCATCGCTGGCGAGTCTGGCTATCTCTTCAGGCGATGGAAATATGTCGGTTTCCGATAATTCCGACTGACTATCGTCTCCATCGCCTCTGTAGGTAAACAATTCAGCCACTTCTCCGCTGTTGGTGGGTAAGGAATGATGAACTTCTGATTCTTCATAAAATAAAAAATGGTGAACGACTGAACTACTATTTATCATGTAAAAATAGGACTTACCATGATTATTCGGCGGTGCTTATAGCTGACAGTAAAAAGATGAGATGTTATGTGATGATATTGGAGATGCGGAGGCCTCGAAGTTCTACTGACGTATGTTCTGAATGCAAGTTTGTAGGTTAAATATATACAAATTGGAATGAGGGAAAGCTGGTTAAGAAGGGATCGATGTTAAGTGGGAGTGCTGGTCGAGATCGGTGTAAAGAGAAATCTCGGTCAAGTTAGAAACCTGGGTCAAGTTGGGAATCAGGGTCAAGTTCGCGGTCAAAAAAGAGAAAGTAGGTCACCGAAACACCGCAAAAAAACTTCAAAAAATAGACCCGCCCCCGGACAGGGCTCCGCCCTCCCCGGACCCCCAACCCGCCCGGGCTCACGCCCCTGGGCCCCAAATTGGGGGCTGTCGCCCCCAAGCCCCAAATCTGGGGCGTACCCCCAGTAGCTGCGACCCGCATTAAAAATATAGTTGAAGAATAAAAAACTATACTATCAGAATTATTCTACGCTGCTTGTAGCTAAAAGTAAAAAGATGTGATGCAATGCAGTGATGGTGGAGGCCAACCCAACCCATGATTACATTTCTTAGGATTGTGGGTCAAAATCCAACCCATCCCAAACCATAATTACATTTCTTAGGAATGTGGGTCAAAATCAGGGTAAAAAGGAGAAAGTAGGTCACAGAAACACCTAAAAACTTAAAAAAAGTCACCCCATAATTAAATTTCCCAACCCAGCCCAACCCAAACCATAATTAAATTTCTTAGGAATGTGGGTCAAGTTAGAAATCGGGATAGAAAAGGGAGAAAGTAGGAAATCGGGGTAAAAAAGGAGAAAGTAGGTTACAGAAACACCAAAAAACTTCAAAAAATGCCCCATAATTAAATTTCTTCTTCAAGAAAAAGAACAAAAATTCTTGCATCCCTTTATTCAATATGCTGTTTCACAACAATTCAATGTATTACTTAACCAACAACTCAATTCATACTTCTTACTTCATTACAACCCCAACAACCCGCTTTGGAAGCAGCCCATCAATGTGTACTACATGATCATCTAAATTGTAATGCTCATGACACGGAAGTTTTCCTTTTAAAGTTTCGTCTTCTCTGTAATGAGCTGGTAAATTGTTGCATATTCGTCCAAGCTCATGCGTGTATACTTGCCTTCTTACAAAATATAATGGTATATAGTTGAAATCCTTTTCTTTGAATCCAATAAAATATTCTTGTCTTTCATACTTCTCAAGAATTTCGGAACTTTAGTTAATTATATGTTTTACAATGCCTAGTTTGCAAAGTACTTTTAATAATAACTTTAAAGTGAACATTGGTCTTCAGTTGCATTTCTTACAATATATAAAAGCGCCACCACAAGATGACATATTTATATAAGTTGCGACAAATAGGTGGGGATGTTCCATACTCACATCTTTTATCGTGAGAGTGTATGGAGAGGTTGGAGGAGGAGTAATAAATAATACGAAGAGGAATGTGTTGACTACAAATATTTATTATTAAAAACATGGTTTACAATACTTAATAATAATAATAATTAATAATGTAACTTATGGAAAAAGTTCTTCATCATCCAAATTTCGATCACAATCATATTTAAGCGCAAAAACGTTACTTAGTGAACAGATGCAGTGCAATTTGCTGTGGAATGTACACATAGGAGTTTGTTTATTAAATTTCTGACATCTTGAGTTATCAAGCGCTTCCACATTTCTTTATTCCGCACAAATTGTTTGATGAAGTTAGCTTTTTCATAACCCTTCACATATACTTTATCAAAATTGTCGGTTATATTGCCAATACTCTGATCAATATTGGCTGATGATGTATATCCAGTTTCCCAATCCATGGTGTGATGAAAACGCATTAACCAATCAGCTGTGCGCTTATCTTTTTTTGATAAAGACTTATAGGGTATTGGAGACTTGAAAACAAAATGATTCATCTTGCAGTCGTCGGTTAACGATTCTAACTCTTGGTATGAATAATCCACCCACTCGAAAACCTTGAACATCCACAATAATGTAGTTCATTCTTCACGATTCTTCACGAACTAATGCTTTCAGTATTACTACTAATACATTTATGACAATTCCATCTACAATAGTAGTACCAACTTTGTATATGGTGAATACTCAAATCCACGATGATGAAGTATTAAGCAATAGGCTGTGGTATTATTAGGGACATTCTCACTTGTAGTAAATTCAATTCTAATTTCTACACCACTTTTATGTATTATATCTCTCTGATGTGTACAATCTATACCTATCAGTGGAACCTTTGTGTTAAAATCAGATGGTTTAAAGTTAGGTTCACTATAATCAACAGCATAATAAACTTGCTGGAATCGTGCATACATTTCATATAATATTGCATAGCGATTATTATTAAAATCTAGATTTAAATTATTGTACGGGTATCTCTCACCATTTAAAACTACGGTTAAGCTGGTTAATTTAATATTATCAAATTGCGTTATATTTTTATTAAGTCCTTTTCTATCTGTTTGAAATCCAATTATTATAAAACGAGGTGTTTCCGTTTGCGTAGCTGTTTTTACAGCCCAAGAATGTTTGGTACTTTCGGGTAGGGATGGATAGTCATGCATTTCCCAACTTCTAAATTGTAATTCAAGTTCATTATTTTTGTTCTCCATTTTAGCTAATGCCACTTGTTGTTTTAGACCAACGTTTACATGTGGAACTCGCCAAACAATCTTTTCAATGGTCATGTGCACTTTGTCATCGACAAGGGAGGTAGCTGGCCTTTACGCCAATACTGCATATGTGTCATCATTACGGCAATTAATACCAGTTCTTGTCTCGCATTAACAATAATTTTTTTATAATCTTCAGCGAATCCTAAGAGCGACTTTAGAGGTACTCATACATTAAAATTTCCCATCGTATCATAGCATTCCGCATTTTTATCATATCATTTGGAGTATATGAAAAATACCCCTTCATTAATGAGGTGAGTCCAACATTTGTTACGGAATCCACTTGCACTCCGTTTAATAGATATCGAATATCTCTGAACATAAAAGCTACAGGATTGCATACAAATAAAGTTGATGTGCTGACTCCTTCCACAGTACCATCTGCTTACTTTTTGGCAGTGTTTGGTGTTCCATCATCATTGCACTAATTCGTGTGCACTAAGAATTAATTTGCTGTTGCGACTCTTAGAAAGATATCGAATGACCCGCTTCACAGCACTCCAACCTTTCTCTGTAGGACTAGTGACTCGTCTGCACAGAATACCTACAGCAGAAGCAATGTCGAGTCTAGATACAGCTGCAAAAAGTAACAAATAACCGATTGCCTTCCGGTATTGTGTGTTGTCCAGTAATACTTTGCTGTGCTGGTCAGAAGTAGACAGACAATTTGTCTCCATCGGGGTAGAAGCCGGCTTAGCGTTTTGCAGTCCAAATTCCTTTATCAACTCTTCGTGGAAAGTATAGCAACCATCTGGTTATTTTTCAATCGAGATTCCTAAACAATGGGTGACTGGACCAAGATCTTTTGTTTCAAATACTTTGGTTAGTTCAGTACATAAATTCGCAATTATATCCCCCGTCTCGCTCACTACAAGTATGTCATCTACGTAGACTAAAACGTTAGTGAGCGATTGATAGTTTTCTTTTTGTACGAACAGACATTAATCAGCAAAAATTCTCTTAAATTCTTGTTGCTCCAGGGCGACGGTAACTTTCTTGTTCCATACTCTTGCAGACTGACGAAGACCGTATATGCTCTTTTTGGGACGCAAAGCCTTGCCTGGGTGCTCAATAAAACCTGGTGGTTCCATCATGTATATCACTTCTTCTAATTCGCCATTTAGAAAAGCACACTTCCATGTGCCTGACTTCTAATTTCTTTGTTGCAGCTACTGTTAAAAGAATCCTAAGCGCATTGTACTTGACTACAGGTGCAAAGGTCAAATCGTAGTCCTCTCCATATTTCTGTGAGAATCCTCTGGCAACTAATCTAGTCTTGTAACAATCAATTTTACCTTCGCCGTTGAACTTGATCTTAAAAACCCATTTGCAGGAAATAGCCTGCCGGCCTTTATAAATATCGCATGGTTCCCAAACCTCTAATTCTCGAAGCGATGAAATTTCCTTTTCAGCTACTTCTCGCCATTTTCTTTGTTCCTGCTTTGGAAGAGAAAGCATTTGATTCCACGAAGTTGGATCTACGTTTTCTCTTTGTTCACAAACATTCTTTGTAGACGAACCCCTTTATTTGTTCTTTCAGAACGTCTTATAGTACAACTATCACGTCCGTCACCTCAGAACGCCACTTGTCATAAAACAACTGGAATCATTTAGAAATTTTGTAAGGATTTAGTATCCAATTGGTACCCTCAGAAAACACTAACCCCCAAATTAGTACCTCAAAGGAACCCCCCGATATCGAGGGCAAAGATAGCGCGCATCACCTCAGAACGCCGCTTGACAAAAAAAAAGTCTAGCTTTTGTAAGGAATTAGTACCCAAGGTACTCAGAAAACACCAACTTCCAAATTAGTACCCCAAAGGAACCCCCATCAATCAAGAGTGGTTCTTTCGAACGTCACCTTAGAACACCACTTATAGTGAAGCAAGTCCAATCACTTTCTAAGGATTTAGTACCTAATTGGTACCCACAGAGAATACCAACTCCTAAATTGGTACCTCTAAGCAAAACACTTTTCTATGTGTTGAAGTTTTACTGTTTTCTGAGGGCACCAATTGGGTACTAAATCCTTGCAAAATTTCAAAGTGATTCTAGTTATTTTACGACAAGTGGTGTTCTGAGGTGACGTTCAAAAGCACTACACATTAATTAAGGGGGGTTTCCTTGAGGTACCAATTCCGCTGTTGGTGGTACCAATTGGTACTAATTGGGTACTAATTATTTGGAAAGTTTCAAGTCAATTTGCGTAAAGTGGCGTTCTTTGCGGACGGACGTCGACTATCGAAAATGTTTCTCTTAACATCGAGTTCGACTTGCGGTTGTTGATAAAATTTGTTCTCATGAGAAGCAATTTCTTCATCTGGATTATCAGTGTTTGCATAGTTTTCTAAATTTAGAATGACTTCAAATAACTCCTCATCAAATCTATCTGTCCTAGAAACGCATACTTGTTTTGTTTCGGTATTTAAAATACGATATGTGTTGCTGGACATTCATGCTCCTTATGCGGTCTCTAGATTTACTAAGCGACCTACTCCGTGGCTCACTGATGACGTTAAGTTCCTGATGAACCAAAGAAAGCATGCGTTCACGAGATTTAAGCGTACCCGCTCACCTGAGGACTGGGATCAATATAGGGCATTGCGTAATCATGTCAACGCAACCGTGATTAGGGCAAAACGATTTTTCTTTGGAAACTGTTTTCGGGGCTCGGGTTATACTAGCATGTGGCGCGATTTAAGAAAATATAATATGATATCTGGGGTTGCGACTACTGCTCTTCCAGCGAACCTTAAAGATCCTGGGATAATAAATGATTTTTTCTTGAACAGCACTATGCAGAGGGTTCCTGACGGGACTCCTTTAAAGAACTATACGGGCGGCACACTGTCTGGTATGGGTTCATATTTGGAATTTCATACAGTCAGTGAAGCGGATATTTTGATGATCATAAATGGCATAAAGACTAACGCAGTGGGTCACGACGGAATCAGCATAAAGATTATTCAGTTGTGTATTCCCTATTTACTGCCTTACATAACCAACATTATCAACACTTGCATATCTATGTCTGTTTTCCCGGATGCATGGAAACAAGCACTGGTGACGCCTCTACCAAAGAAATCCGCGCCCAAGGAATTAAGTGATTTGCGACCAATCAGCCTTAGCATTAATGGCCAGTTTTTTTGGATAGTAGAAGGCAGGCGGTCTGTTGTGGCGACCGGGTGTCTGATTGGGCTGGTGTGTCCGCGGGGGTGGGTCAGGGAACAATTTTAGCTCCAATCTTGTTCAGTATCTACACGTCTCAACTGTGCAAATCTGTTCGCAGCTGTTCTGTTCACATGTATGCAGACGACACACAGATTTATTTCTCCTTTCCGACGGAATCGGTGGATAATGCATGTCAACTAATCAATGAAGATTTGCAAAGACTTCTAGTATTTTCCGAGGCATATTGTTTGTGTTTGAATCCGATTAAGTCGGCAGTAATGGTGTTTGGCAGAGAGATAGATAGGGATAGGGTTATGAATCGCATATCGGTCAGTATTAATAATACCGAAATTCCAGGGCAGGACAGTTACAAAAATCTGGGATTGACTATTGACAATACATGTCCAGACCGCATGGCGCGCGAGTAACACGTGCCGTAGTAATTGTTGCTGTAAAGTAGTTATTTGTGTTCATTTTCCTAATTCTGTGTGCTGTATTTGTGTCTAGTGCTACTGTGCTACTATATATCACTCACGATGACCACTCAAACCCGATTAAACGCCGAAAGGAAGGATTTAATTAAGTCCTGCATTTCCGACTTGTTGAAGGACGAACAGTTTCTAACCGCCTTAACCCAGAGGATTGTTACCGAGGTCGAAAAATGTTTCTCAGAGAAACTAAAAGGTATGGAGAAATAGATCATGGACCTTGCGACGGAAAACCAACAACTTGATGCTAAATGCTCATCATTATCTATGAAGTGTGTTGCTCTGGAGCAGTACTCCCGTCGAAATAATCTAAGAATAATCGGGGTGCAATCAACGTCTAGAGAGGAAACAGAGGACGTAATTTTGGATTTATTCAACAATAAATTGGGAGCTGACATTCAACCTGACCAAATCGACCGATGCCATCCGGTCGGAATTAGCAAGGACGGAAAATCAAACATCCTGGTCAAATTTACCAGCTACCGCCATCGAGATAAAGTGCTGCAAAGAAAAAAGTTCCTAGGTGATTCCAGGATCAGAATAGCGGAGGATTTAACCGTAAGTCGTCATAAATTACTTTTGTCGGCTATTACGAAATTCGGTAGCAAAAATGTCTGGGTTCGCGACGGCAACATAAACATCAAAGTGGTCAATAAGCGTTCCGTTGTGCAGTGCGATGCGGATCTGGATGCCTTAAGCGTGGGTTGACAGATCACTTGATGTCGATTATCTTATACTTAGTGTGATTCGTAGTGTCTAGCATAGTTCGGTATTTATTTTCTTTATTATTTTATGCGGAGCGACTGGCTGCGTCTGTTATTGTTGGATTCTTGGTAATTGTTAACTCTATCGAGTGCTTCTTTCTCTTGCGTGGCAATTATTTGTCAATAGGTTTTTGTTTCTTTTTTGTTTAAACATGAATAATTTAAGTTTTGCTCATATAAATGTTGGCTCTCTGATGTCTTGTTTTAATTATTTTAGAGATATGCTGTTGAGTGAGGATTTCTCAGTAGTGTGTCTGAGCGAATCGTGGCTGAACGAAACGATCGATAATGGCATATTACAAATAGCCGGATATTCATTGATTCGTCAGGACAGGGCTGGCCGTGGTGGTGGAGTTGCTTTTTATATAAAAAAACAGTCTAAATTTTTCGATAATTGAGTCAAGTGTAACTATTGAGCAGCTGTGGATCATAGTTAAGTTGAATGGTAGGAGGTATGGGGTTGGTGGAGTGTACAGACCTCCGACATTTAAGTACAAGTTGTTTATTGATGAACTGGAGGTTAGTTTGTCTGATGTGGTCCCCAGGTGTGTTACTGTCATTCTCTTGGGAGATTTTAATATTAATGTTGGAGCAGTAGACGATGTTGCATCCATCACGCTTCTTGACTCTATGAACTCTTTCGGACTAGTACAGCTTATAGACTCATTCACGCGTGTCACTCGCGACACCGCGACTATAATTGACTTAATTTTTGTGTCTGATCGATCGTTGGTATTAAGTCACGATGTAAAGAACTTTGTCAATTCAGATCATGATTTAGTTTATTGTAATATCAAACATTTAATATCTAAAGCCAAACCGCGATGGCACACTTACCGCGATATGAAACATTTTAATGTGGATGAGTTCGAGGCCGAATTATTCGGCATCCCTTTTCTCTATATTTATGACATGTCTAACGTTCAAGATATGGCGGAGTTTGTTGGTGGTCATTTGGTGCGTTTGCTTGAAAAGCATTTAGCTCTCAAAACGGTGCGATCACGTTTGCCTCCGGCACCGTGGTTAACCGATACTATTAAGATTATGCAAAAACTACGGGATGATGCTTACAAAAGATTTAAAAATAGCAGATCAACGGCTCATTGGGATTACTACAAATCATTACGTAATCTCACTAATACGGCAGTAGCAAGGGAAAAACGCGCGTACATCGAGCACAAAATTAATCACAGTAGGGATAAAACTAGAGACATGTGGGCTACTTTGAGGAATATGGGCGTCGTCGGTAAACGCTGCCATGATATTCCGCCAAATCTAAAAGACTCGGATGCGGTCAATGATTTTTTCATTGCATCTGTTCCAAACTTGCCCCCTGATGCTGGCGTGCTCAATTTCTACCAAAGCCAAAGATTTGTTGACAATGATTTCAAATTTAGATGCGCAAATGAGAGTGAAGTTTTGAATATTATTCAGTCACTGAAGAGCAGCTGCGCCGGTGCGGATGGTCTAAGTATTAATTTTATTCGGCTTTGTTCACCCCATATCTTGCCTTACATAACATTCATCATGAATGAGTGTATCCGTACCGGACAATACCCTTCATGTTGGAAGCAGTCTTTGGTCATTCCCTTACCGAAAAAAGCAAATGCAAGTGGTTACGACGAACTCCGCCCAATTAGTATCATTCCGGTGATGTCAAAGATTGTTGAGAGGTTCGTTGAGGCGCAGCTGAGGGACTATGTATCTAAGAATAAAATCTTACCAGAAACCCAGTCAGGCTTTAGAAAGAATTATAGTTGTACCACTGCTCTCCTTAACATTGTTGATGATGTGATGCGAGCTACTTACGAAGGGAAAATGACTGCTATGTGCCTGCTGGACTTCTCCAAGGCTTTTGATACTATAAACCACGAGATATTACGCGCCATATTTTCTTATATTGGATTGGGTGACCGGGCATCAGCTTTGTTATATAATTATCTTATCGATAGGCGGCAATGCGTGGTAATTGATGGCAAGAGGTCAGCATGTAAGTCGTTAGGATCGGGTGTACCTCAAGGTTCTATCCTAAGCCCTTTACTTTACTCGATATACACATCTACATTTTACAAATATGTAACATTTAGCAGTCCCCACTTCTACGCCGATGATACGCAGTTGTGCCTATCATTTCTGCCTTCGGATATTGACGAGTCGTGTGAGAGATTGAAGCTAGATATCAATGGTCTAACTACTATAGCGAAAGAACACTCTCTTTGTATTAATCATTCAAAAACTGAATTAATTTTATTTGGCCCAAAGAAAATGAGAGAGGACGCTGAGTGTCGCACACGGGTAGAGAGTGAACTGGGTATTCCGCTAAAGGACTGTGTCAAAAACTTGGGAGTCTTTCTCGATGGAGCACTGACTTTCAGTCATCATGTTAATAAAATTATTCAACGTGCTTATGCAGCCTTGAAACTGATTTACAGCAATAGATGTTTCCTCTCTGTCAAGTCAAAAATTATGCTCTGGGAGTCACTCGTCCTTTCCCACATGAATTTCTGTGATGTTCTGTATGGCCCTTTTTTAACGACTAGAAATGTTTTTAAAATTCAGAAGGTTCAAAACTCATGTCTCAGGCTAGTGTTTGGTGTTCCCCGTCGTCATCATATATCGCATAAACTGACAGAGGTTAAATGGTTAAACATGTCGAACAGGAGGCTGCTGCACTCCGCAACCTTGTTTCACAATGTTATATCCAGCAAGTCTCCTCCATATTTACATAGTAAAATAACTTTCAGGTCAGATGTTCATAATCTGAATATTCGTTTCAAGGGAACACTGACTCCACCTCTACATAAGACCGAAGCTTTCAAACACTCTTACTCATATCAGATCGGCAAAATATATAATCATCTACCGGCAGACGTAAGAAGCAAACCTCCCCTAACTTTCAAGAGAGTCTTTTACTCGTATATTTTCGCAAGGCAGCGGAGCAGCCAGCAAGTGTAACATTTTTATTTTTTTTTATTGTTTTGTTTTGTTTCAAGAGTACATCAATCTTGCCTTTTACTATGCTATATTGGAATTTTTTTTTATGTTAATTTAAGTTATTATTTTTACATTTATAATTTATAGGAAAGGTTGAGTGGAAGAGCAGAGTCACGCTATAGCGTCCTCTGAACTCCGCCTTTTTTCCCCATTATTTTTTCACTACAATGTAAGAAATTTTTATCTTTAATTTACATGCATGTCTAATTTGAATGATGTTGTAGTGATTGCGTATTTTTGTGCATATATATTGTTATTTTTTTGGGAAAAATAAAGAAACTATTATTATTATTATTATTATTATTATTATACATTTCGCTATAGGAAATATATATAGTTTTGTCTACAGCGTGGGTATTGTTCACTAAAACAAATATACTCAATTAGACATGTCCTGGACAGGAAGTCAAGAATGTTACTCTGTGATTCGTTGGTGCTGTCTAGAATGAACTTTTGTAGTGCTGTTTATGGACCGTGTCTGGATTTTCGCGACAAACAGAGGATTCAAAAGTTGCAGAATTTCTGTTTGCGTTTGGTATATGGGGTTAGGTGGCGCGAACGCATATCACATAAGCTTAAAGAAGCTGGATGGCTAAATCTGTCAAATAGACGGTTCTTAAACTCTACATCATTGTTTCAAAGAATAATAAAGCATAAGTCACCCACCTATTTATTCCAAAAGATTACTTTTCGCACCGACGTACACAATCTCAATTTGCGATACAGGAATGGACTCACTCCGCCCATGCATTCAACTGAATTCTTCAAACGAGGTTTTGCCTACTGTATCGCAAAAAAATTTAATAGGCTGCCGCCATGTTTCCGAACTGTGAGCAACTCCAGTTTCAAACGCAAGTTATTTAAGAAACTTTTTCTTGAGCAGTGAGAGAGTGTACTTTGTGCATGTGACATCAGTGGAAATACTACTTTAGTTCCGGTTCGTCTTTTGTTTTTCTTTGTTGTTGTTTTGTTTTGCACGTGGTAGATCGAATATAGAGAATTAGGTTAAGACAATTAGGTTAAGTTGAGCAGGCAACACTTTTGTGTTGACCTGGACGCCTACTCCATTGTATTTTGTAGCTAACATTATTGTTTTTGTTTTTCGAGAAATAAAGACGTTTATTATTATTTAAGTACGTAGGCTTTCACGGCCAGAATCATTTAGAAAATAAACTGCTTCCGGGTTATGCCGTGTGTCAAGATTTGTTAATGCTGAAGTTTCGCGAACCATGTTGCTCGCTTCTTCATAGCTAATTGAATACTGAAGACCTACCAAGGAAGTCTCCCTTATATACCTAAATTTACACCTCACTGCGCACATCTGGAGTTACCGCTAGATGTGCTCTTCCACCTGACAAGGGTGGGTAATTATCATCGAAGGCTTATTAGAGAAGCCATCGAAATTTACAAACATCCTGACAACATCAATCGCGAGGACGGTACTGACATTAGTAGGGTCTGGAAATCGATCCTAACGCGGTCAGGTGGAAGACCACATCTAGCGGTAGCTCCGGATGTGCGCAGTGAGGTGTAAATTTAGGTATATAAGGGAGACTTCCTTGGTAGGTCTTCAGTATTCAATTAGCTTTGAAGAAGCGAGCAACATGGTTCGTGAAACGTCAGCATTAACAAATCTTGACACACGGCATAAGCCGGAAGCAGAACTCCTATTACCGCCTTATCTTCAAATTTTCGTCTCTTTTCTTTTGGCACAAATGAATATGATCTATATTTGGTCTCTCACCAGTCCATAGCTCAAACGGAGTGACATCTTTAGAACGTGATGGTAGTCTATTCTGCAAATAAGCGGCAGTCAATAGTGCTTCTCCCCGAAACTCTTTATTTAAGTGTGCGTCAATCAGCATGCAGTTCGCCAGCTCAACAAGTGATCTGTTCTTCCTTTCTGCCACACCGTTCTGCGGATGAGTATATGGTACTGTTAGCTGATGTAATATGCCCCTTTGCTTATAAAACGTTTGTGGCGTTTGCTTAATAAACCCTCCGATGTCTGTCCGTATTTTCGCTATCCTTTTTCCAGTCTGATTTTCAATCATAGCTACAAAACTTTTTATTACATCTGGTACTTCATCCTTTGTTTTCATTAATGCTACATGACAAAACCTATAGTAATCGTCAATAAAAGTTATAAAATACCTGTTACCCCCCGGCATACTACTGGGCATTGGGCCACAAACATCTCTATGAATTAGCTCTAGAATCCTAGATGATTGCGGTTCACTATCTTTAAAAGGCATTTGAGCCAGCATACCACATATACAGCTGTCGCACCACTTAACTCCAATTGTTCTGCCATTAGTAATCCTACTTACTTCTTTAGCTAATTCAGACAACTTAAATATAGCAGCAACATCACGGTGTACCAGTCGCATGTGCCACAAACGAATACAATTTAAATGAGTGCAACTTCTCGAATAGTTTACCCGTCCACGTAGCAAAGGTCTAGCAAGCTGTAGATAATACATTATATCTACCAGACTTGCTGCCGTAAGGACGTTCCCACATCCATATATCAGACAATTCTTGTCTTTGAATAAAACACAAAAACCCTTTCCAACAAGTTTCGACACAGAAAGTAATCCACTAGCTAGCGAAGGCACAAATAATTCGTTATCTACCAGAATATCTAATTCAGTCCCATCTTGATTTAAACACCTAATTGTACCAGAACATTGCCCATGAATTGCAACAACTGATTTATCAGCCAAGTACAGTGACGAATTTACGGGTTCAATTCAATATTTTCGAAGAAATTGCGATCTCCAGTCATGTGTGACGTACAGCCGGAGTCAACAATCCATTTGCTAACAGTCAAACTTGCTGATCTGTCAACAGTAAATGACATGTGCCAATTACTACTCCAACGCGAGTTTGACTAGCACAACGAATTTGGTCCAAAGCTCTATCAGGACAATTCGCTCGTACACGACCTTGCTTGTGACATAGAAAACATTCACGTGTATCTTTGAATTCATCCTCTGATGTATTTTCTTCCCTTCTACGAGGCTCGTCTATGAGTTTTCCATGATCATATTCAACAGTGAGTTCACTCTCCACTCCTGCTTCCACGGCAGTAATAAGAGTATCATACGAGGTAGGCAAACTTTTGAGCATTATAGCTACAATGTCCTCATCAAGAGTTAGCTTCCCTAATCCCGAAGGAGTATTTATTACTTCTCTTATTCTACCTAGATGAGAAAACATTTGTTCTCAAGCTCGGTCTTTCATACAGCTTCTGTAGCGCAGTCCACATATCATTGGCTGTCTCCAACCCCGCAAGAAGAACTAGGATGAACTAGTAGTATAGCTAGCGGGATTCTGGGACAAAAATGACCTTGAGTTGAAAACAACTCGGCCATGCCGGAGAACCCCGCTCTGAGCCTCTCTGACGACCTTGATAGCCTTATCTTACCTTTGATCACTTATCTTGTTGGCGTCTGTGTGTGGTTGTTATTCGACCTTTGAGCTTGTTCGTTATCTTATTGACGTCTGCGTTTGCTGTTGCTATGCGCGCGACCTTATCTTGCTGACGTGCGGGTTGCAATCGGGCAAGTCTGGACTTGCAAACTTTGTGCCTACTTGCTGGCGCCGCAGATGACATCATAATTCGAGTATGCGCTTAAGCGAGTAGGAGCACGTGGAAAGAGCTCTGGCAAAGTTGTGTAATTTAAGCTAGAAAGCACAAAGGGTTATTAACTAAAATTTGTGAAAGTGCGTGCTAGAGTGGTGAGAGTACAATGCAACCCTTCGACAGTGAGCAGATCGATGCAATTAAGGCAATATTTATAGAAACTCTCAGTGACGTTGATTTTCTGGAATCCATGGGGAAAAAACTCGTCGGTAACCTCGACACTCGACTAAAGGCTCTATTGGAAAACCAGCAAAGAAAGATCGAGGGGCTTGAACGCAGGAATTTAATTTTTGAGAAGGATCTTGATCGTTTAGAATAATACTCGCGAAGATCGAATATTCGTATTCACGGAGTCGCAGAATGTGAGCGGGAAGATACCACTGCGGTGGCTCTTAATATTATTCAAAGCAAGCTTGGGATAACCATGTCAAGGGACGCGATCGAGATTAGCCACAGATTGATGTCTCATACAAACCCAAAGCTTATTATTGTGAAATTCTTCAGCATTCAACATAAAAACTTGGTGTTGGGGAAGAAGAAGGAACTGAAGGGTACCAAGATCTTTATCGCGGAGGTCCTCACTAAAAAGCGTCACCATCTGCTGTCCGTAGTCAAGGAGAAATTGGGGAAAACAAATGCATGGTCCGTCAATGGCAACATTTACGGAAAAGTCGCCAATGGGAAGAAACGCTTTGATTCTCTGGAAGAGGCCCTCAGCATCGACAGTGAAGGTTCACCACCCATTCGAAAAACCCGAAGTAAAACAAACAAGGTAGCAGGATTTATTTTTGCAATTTAGCTTTTGCTAGTGGTTGTAAACTGGCTTTAATTTTAATTTTAACTCTGCAATTTAGTCAGTTAGTTTCGTCACTTATGATGTGCTTTGTTAGCCTTTGTTTTCATTTGCTCCGTATCTCGATGCTTGTAGATTAAATATGTTTTGGCTGTTTTTTTTTCTTTCCAAATATAGTATACTGATAATTTGCTGCTTTGGATGCTTACTTTTATTAGGATACCCCCTTTAATTTCATTAATGATACCTTAAGTTTAGCACGTATATATTTTCTTTTCTTTCATTTATTAGTGGTGTTATATCCAGATTCATTTATGTTGCTATTTTCGAGTTTGATTTATGCGGTAAATTTGATGTCTTTGCAGTTTATTTGATGCCCCAGTTGTTGGGACGCTTTAATTGATTGCTTGATTTTTTTTGGCTTGATGGCTACACACATGTTGATTTTTGTTGTTGTCATTGAGCTAGGATTCTTAGCAGAATGCTATTGTTGTTGTTATGTAATTGTGTAATTTTATGTTTCTTTTTTTTAAATTTTATTACATTATCACTAATTCATAAATTTATTCATTTGTTTTGATACTTCATACTCTTTTTTGTGCTATATTATTTTTTATATATTATTATACATATTGTTTTGCGATTGCCAGCTAGCTCTGGCCACGCTTTAAGGCGATTGTCGCTTTGTAGTATTCTCGTTTTTTTTTTCACTTTGTTAATCTCGATAGGAAACGGATGATATCTAAATTTGGTTTATGTCATTTAAATTGTAGATCTCTCCTGGCCTCTTTGAATGAATTTCGCGATTTAATTAAGCTCCACTCTTACGATTTTGTTACATTGTCCGAGACCTGGTTGTCAAGTGATATTGATTCTTTGTTGATTTATTTGGAGGGCTACACTGTCCTGCGAAGGGATCGAGTGAATACAGGGGGCGGGGTGGCAATTTATGTGAGAAATAATATTAAATATAATGTCTTGAACTCATCTGACGATGTTGAGCAGCTGTGGATCACCTTTTGTCTTAATAAAAGATCCTATGCTGTGGGTGTTGTTTATCGCTCACCTAGGCTTGCAGTAGGAACATTTTTGTCATCACTCGAGGAAACTGTGTGTGATTTTTTACCGGAAGTTGATAATATCGCTATACTCGGAGACGTAAATGTGGATCAGTTGAGCATCGTTCCCGGCCAATGGCTATGTTCCGTGATACACTAGAAGCTCTGGGTCTCACACAAATAATTTCCTCACCAACTAGGGTTGCTCGTACTTCGGCAACATTGCTGGATGTAATATTAATATCAAATAAGGATCTGGTTGGTGAGTCGGGAGTACAATCTGCTGGCGGGGTTTCTGACCATGATTTAGTTTATTGTATACTACAAACACAATGCGCCCCTGCCCTCCCAGGAAAGTAAGTTTTAGGTTATAGAGGTTTTAACAAAATTAATTTCGAAAATGATTTGTTTGCCTTCCCATTTAATGAGCTATATTATACTGACGATATTAATGAAAAACCCGGTTTTCTATTGAGCGGTTTGCTGGAAGTTCTGAACATTCATGCACCTATATTAACTAAGGTAACTAAGCGCCCCCCAACTCCTTGGATAACGGAAACTATTAGGCTCATGCAACATCTCCGATATGATGCCTATAGACGATTTCGATCAACACAACTACCACGTCATGGAGAGTACTATAGAGAGTTGCGTAACTATGTAAATGCTGCGATTCGGCGAGAGAAAACTGCCTACTATCAGTATTGTTTGCAGACTAATAGGGGAAACACTTGGGTAGCTTTAAAACGGACTGGTTTGTATTTGCGGGCTGTTGGTGAGGTCCCCTCAAACCTGACTCCTAATGCTATAAGTGATCATTTTGTTAATTTTCTACTAACAGTCAATACTAATAATTTAAATATTGTTAAGTTATATAGTTCCCACATGTCCTGCTGTAGAACAAATGGAACTGAATTTTCAACTCGTAACACATTCAGAAGTCTTGCAAGGTATCACCTCTATTAAATCTAAGGCCACTGGCTGGGGTGGTTTCGATGTTCAAACTGTGAGACTTTGTTGCTCGCGAGTACTACCACATCTTGTCCATATATATATAATGTCTGTATTGAAAGAGGTGTGTTCCTTGATGTGTGGAAGCGATCGCTTGTGATCCCGCTCCCCAAAAAATCTGATCCTGCCATGGGTGACTTGCGACCCTTTAGCATAGTACCTGTATTCTCCAAGATAATTGAGAAAATACTTTGGCGTCAATTATATGATTATGTCGCTGATAATAATATTCTGCCTGTGACTCAATCGGGATTTCGAGCGGGGCACAGTTGCACAACGGCTCTTTTAAATATAGTAGACGACATTCTAAGATCTGCAGATGCCGGTAGAATGACCTTGTTGTGCCTTATAGATTACAGCAAGGCTTTCGACAAAATGAACCATTACCTGTTGTCTGCTATTTTACATAATATTGGTATAAGTCAAATATCAATTAATTTGCTAATGAATTATATGACTGATCGATAACAGGCAGTTAATGTACATAATGAGGTCTCCGATTTTTTAACCTTATCTTCCGGCTCCCCACAGGGCTCAATTTTGTCACCCCTCATATTCACATTATATACTCTCGCGAATTCATTACGGCATTGCTCTAGCCACACCTACGCTGATGATAATCAAATATACTTGTCCTGCAGGGAAGATGAAGTAGAAGATGCATGCCAGCGTATGAGCTCCGATTTACAGGCTCTGGCTGATGTGTCTAGACATCACGGTTTGGAAATTATCCTGGTAAGACGGAAGTCATTGTTTTCCATCCTAAGGGGGTCGCGGCTCATATTCGCGAGAGGGTTAATGTTAGGTTGGACGGTGCTAGGTTGGAGGTTAAAGAGAGAGTCAGGAATTTGGCGTTATTCTGGATCAAAAATTGACATTTCAGGACCACATTAATAAATGTCTTGAAAAAACCTATCTTAGTCTGAAGTATGTTTACAGCATTAGGCAGTACATCACAATGAAGACAAAGATAATTTTATGCGAGTTCCTCATTTCATCCCATTTCAACTATGCAGATGTTTTGTACTCCCCATTTCTGTCGTATCATTGGTTGCATTCAGCAGAATCTACCGGTACCGGACCGATACCAACCGATTTACGATACCGATCCGGATCAGTCTCGTATCTGCTGAAAGGCACTTCGTCGATATGGTAGGTTAGTATTGGTACGCGCATGCTTATTGGCACCAGTATTTTTGAGCCGAGTAGAGCGGAGACCTATACAAAATTCAAGTATTTGTTGTGCGCGTAGTAAAATGAACGAAAACATAATTTTGCTCATTGCGGAAGAGGAAAATAGAGTGGTTAATGTAAATTTATTACAAAATTTAATAAGTATAACCTATACTGAGGTTAAAATGGATTCACTTGTTGACATTTATTTACCTGTCTGCATCCGTTCGTGGATTTCACGACTCTCCCATACTGTATATATAATATTGTTATGACAATAATCTCTTTCTTCCATTTTAATTATTTTAAATTTAAAATGACAGTTGTCGAAGCAACACCGGTTGGCACTGGTACAATCCACCGCTACCGCTAACCGTAAAAATTATATGATACCAAAAATGGCGTCTGATCCACCGTAAGTTGGTACCTACCGGTCAACAAAAGTGACATATAGCAGATTTTCGCTGACCTGTTACTTCACAGTTACCAACCGGAGTGATCTGCTGAATGCACCCATTTAAAGACGCGAGTGCAGCACGTTCAGAACTCCTGCGTTCGCCTTATTTTTGGACTGCGGCGGAGAGATTACGTTAGCGACAGATTACTTCCTTTAGGCTGGTTAAATATGGCTAATCGGAGAATGATCCACACAGTTTTGACATTCTATAAAATTATAAACACGGGTAAACCGCCTTACCTCGGCCACAAAGTGATGACTCGCTCCGATGTGCATACGATTAATGTTAGGTTTAGAGGTGCTCTTTCTCCACCGTTCCACAAAACGGAACGATTTAAGCGAAGCTTCTCCTACCAAATATACAAGGTGTATAATAAATATATTCTCACCAAACCACAATGCACATCGGTATACAAGCTTAAGAAAGTTCTTGCATGCTTACTTTTCCAGGGACAGTGAGCCTCTTCCTAATGTTATCTGTTCGTTTTTCTTTTATCATTGCTAAATATAACTTAAATTATCTTATCCTGGGAGATATCTGCATTTATTGAGTCTGCATTTAATAACATTGTTAAACTTTCATCCGTTTCCTACATTCTATCTTATTGTATATACATGGTGGGTTGGTAGAACAGCAACAAATTGCTGAAACCCACCATAGGATTGCTTTCAATTTGTTTTTCTTTTAATGTTAGTATATTTCTGTACTTTATTTTTAGGATACCTTTTTTATTTATATTTGTGTGAATATACAAATTTATGTCTGTATAAGTTATTGAGAGCAATAAACCACTTTATTATTATTATTATTATTATCACACGCGGCCAGTTTTAGCGGGAGATTTGAAATAACGTTAAAAAATAGGCGTGCGGTGGGATTCGAACCGGATACCTATAGATTACAAAGCAATTGACTGACAGCGCTCGACCACTCGTCTATTTACGTGAAGAGGTGCTTGTTTGTGATTAGTATAAAGACGTGGCAGAGCGCTTCAAGGTCAAATAGAAAAAGAAGTGTACGAGGAAACTCCACAAGCCTAGGCTGGACTAAACTACTTCTAATGTCTCACTCTCTCTCCGAGATAAATAAAACGCATAATATTCTTTTTAAAACATGTATTTTAGTGCCTTTTAATTGACATAACATAAGCTATTTATTATTACTATTATTATTGAGGTTGTGAATTACTTCATTTTTACTTAATCTTGGCTTTCTATTTGATTTTCGATAAATGCTTAGATTAAGTGAATATTTACTCTTCCTCTCTTGACATTGTTCCGCCCTTTCCACACAGTCGTTTATATTTTGTATTAATTTTCGATCTTTTTGAAAAATGTCACTCATACATTTTGTTAACTTCGCATCACAGTTATCATAATCAGATTTTAACATATGTGTATCTAATACAATTTTATCATAATGGTCACGTAATTCCGTTATATTTTGTTTATACTCATTAATAAGTCCGTACGAAAAACTCAGTTTTTTATTGGAGTCTTTTAGGGACTTTTAGGGTCAATTCATGTATGGTAGATTTTAGTTGAATACTTTGTTTAATTAATAATTTTCCCGTTCTACGAGAGCCGTAGATACCTCTAAATTTTCAATTCGTCGTTCAAATCCTGTGATTTTCTTGAAACACTCATCGTTCAAATCCATTTCGTTCATATGGTCTTCCGTGCATTGGTCCAGTCCATCTGTACATTTTTGATGAAGAGATAGACTGACATTATAAAGGGACTCAGTCATTTCGCCAGTTTTCAGATTCAAGCTTGTAATAATCACACAGTTGTTGATATTCTTCTTGTACTGAATAACCTCTCGTTAGAGGTATGAGGAATAGTAAAGCCATCAACATCTTGATAAAGCTGAAATCATACTAACTATAGATGCGTATTTTATGTTAGTTTAAGCTATCCAACCTGTACTTTCCCCCTCTCTCAATCTGCTTCCATTTATACTTGAAAACGTAAACAAAATAATTAAAATTAAGTATAACCCCATGGTTTGGTGTCTGTATATAAATAGTTAACGATTCTTTTATCATAATATGCACTTAACGCTAGTTTGTTTTGTTTTATTGTATAAACTACATGTTTTGCAGATCTGATTAAATACTGATCAGCCTTATAGGTTTCATTATTAAATAAATAATTAAAATAATAATCAAAGGTTATATGTTTTAGTGAAGATGATTTTACACCTTTAGCTTTCTTTAGAGTACCTATGTTCGATACCAAGTGTTCGATATGCTCATTATCCTCACCAATAATATTGAGTTTTCTCTGGAGTTGATTTACCTCATCTTCAGTTGTTTGCACTTTGATAGCATACATTCTCGATTTAAGACCAATGAATTCAGTCATGATACGTCCACAATTCTCATCTTTCATTAAACCAATCACCTTTTTGTTTTTTCTAGGCATGGTATATATGTGTCGTAGGCTTATTATAATATCAGTCTTATTATAATACGCCTAGGCTTTTTTAATATGACTAGGCGTATTGTAAAACTACCATAGTAAATGAAAATCTGACAATATGACTGATTTTTTAAGACGTGTTATAATACGCCTGACACTTCTTAGTCTTATTGTTCAAAAGAATCTGTACGCGATGGTTTTTAGAATTTGACTGTATAAAATATGTCGTATTATAATACGACTGGCAGTATGCCTGGCAAATTATAGAAATCGCTTATAGGACAAAAAAATAAATAATTATAGATTTAGATTATTACGACATGGTAAACTCTTATGACATTTGCTTGTACATTTGATATGGGATTTAATACATAAACATTTATTGTTACGACACTCTGATTTGGTTGGTTTGCAAGAACACTTTATGAATCCCTGTCCTTCGAATTTTGAAAATAATCTTAAAGCTTCTCTTAAGGAAATTACTTTATCCTCCGGAATATATATAAAAGTGGTGGGGGTAATTATGGTTATTAATACAACGGGATCATCTCGAAGGTCTCTTAAATCGAATAAAAAAAGAATTTTGAAAATCGGTTGATCTATTCAGAAATCATGCTAGAACAAACATTAGGATGGGTGGTCGCTTGGTTAGCGTTAACGCACGAAAACTGTTTTCTCGATCTGTCAAATAGCGAGTACGTATTCGTTTATGTTATGGTTAACCGTTTGAATTTGCGAAAACAACTAAAACTTCCTATTATAACTTTGAAAATGTTGAGGTTATGGTAATATTTGTTTATTACAATTTCTCGCCTTTGTAAAACTTTTCAAGTTCTTTATAATAGTTGTCTGTGAACAAATACACCTTAGTAGTATATAAAGGAGAGAGCTGGCCCCACCACCCACCACCACATTTACACACGAAGCTATCCCCACCACTCCTCCGCACGAAGACGCCGAACCCAAGTCCGCCGATCTGCCGAGCGCGCCCGTACGCTGGAACTTGGAGTGTATGACTCACACGTCGCTGTTAGAGAGAGAACGCACTACGATTTTATTTTCGAGCGTAAAAATCCCCACGATCTGCCGAGCGCGCCCGAACGCTGGAACCTGGAGTGTATGACTCACACGTCGATGTTAGAGAGAACGCACTAGGCCGCGCGGCATGTCGCCATCTTTAAAATGCAAATATTCGCGGCATAAATTTTAAAGTGTTAAAATGCCGCCACGCATGCGCAAACCGATCAAATTAAAATTTTTGAATTTTCGCGCTATAATGGGTGGGTGCCATCTTTTAAATTTTAAGGTGTGGTCGAACAATTCAAATTTTGAGTTGACGCATGCGCGAACCGAGAATTTGGCGCCATCTTTCAAATCTTGTACCCCATATTTATTTTAAATGACTATCTCCGTACGCCATCTACACTACAACACCCCTGTCCGCTTTGACACCTACGAACACGAACGCGTTGCATAAATTGTCAAAAAGGCATTACGAAAGAAATTTTTTTTGTTCAATTTAAAAACTGGCTATATCTCCTAAACTAAGGCCTGCATCGAAAAAGTAATTGAAAAATTACCCCTAACTCTAGAACACCCCTGTCCGCTTTGACAACTACGAAGACGAAGGCGTTGCAGAAATTGCCAAAAAGGCACTACTAAAGATTTTTTTTTTGTTAAATTTAAAAACTGGCTATATCTCCTAAACTAAGGCCCGCATCGAAAAAGTAATTGAAAAATTACCCCCTAACACTACAACACCCCTGTCCGCTTCGACACCTACGAAGACGAACGCGTTGCATAAATTGTCAAAAAGGCATTACGAAAGAAATTTTTTTGTTAAATTTAAAAACTGGCTGTAATTCAAATTTTCGCGCCAACCCCAAAAAATCAGCCCCACCAACCCCAGACGTACAAACCCCACGCGCTAAAACGGCATGCCGACCGGCCGTCATATTTTAAACGACGCCATCTTCTTGAGCAGACATCTTTGAGTACCATCTTCTTATTTTAACTTGGAACGAACACTTAAAATTCTACAGAGCATGCGCGAACCGACCAAATTCAAATTTTCGCGCCATTAAGGATAAATTTCAAAGTTTAAAACGTCTTTATTAAAGCGGTTTTTAGGGTTTCCTTAAGGTTTCAAATTATTTTTATAGGTGGGGAGCGTGGTATAAATTATTTGGGAATGTTTTTAATAATTTTAAAATTCTACAGAGCATGCGCAAACCAACCAAATTCAAATACGTCATATGAAATTGACCCTCATTTGACCCTCCGAGACCCTCATTTGACCCTCCGAGACCCTCATTTGACCCTCCGAGACCCTCATTTGACCCTCCGAGACCCTCATTTGACCTTCCGAGACCCTCATTTACCTAATATTTAAGTCATGTATTAAATAATTTTAAACTACATATGTATTTTTTGCCCACCATCAGCCTCTTCCTTATAATGATGTTATTTAGACGTGTTTACTTGCTGGTACACACATACAACGTTCCGCTATGCACGTCATCAATTTATGGAGTTCATGATTGGGATGGTAGGAGTACAGGATAAAAAAAACAACAATATTGCTATAAAATAATTTATTGAAAATCATATACTTCAATGCAAAATATTATATGTACAGCATTTTCTTCTACCACCTTATCTTGACGTCCCTCCAAGTGTAAATCGTTCGGGAACTCTTTTATATCCATCCAATTCGCCGATCCATACATGATTTTTTTGGCTGGAACTGTTGATTTATCATACTATCTTCTTCACCCCATTAGTAAGGGGTAAGTACTCTATGATGGTATCATGAATTATTAGACAGTATGCCTTATATAATTTATTAAATGCTTTACTAGTCTGAAACTCCAATTTAATATCTACCGTTGAGGATTTAACGCTCTCCACTTGCTTTGAACAATCAATTATGAAAATTGGATTTTTATGAAAACCTTCGTAATCTAAAAGAGGCTCAGATGTGAAAGTCCCATAGTAAGCTGATCTAAATTGCGTGTACATGTTATACGCTATAGCATACTTCTTTTTGTCCATTTCTAGATTCAAATTATCGTACGGATATTGTGAGGAGTTTAAATAAAGTTTTATGTTTTTATGAGTACATGGCTGTAATCAGAAGCGTCTTGATGGATATCGTCCTGAACTCCTTTTTGGAATGCTACAAATACAAAGCGAGGTCTCTCCAAATTAGTACTTGTCATGACTGACCAAATGTCTTTGGTTGACTCACATAACGCTGGCAGTTCATGCAACTCCCATTTACGAAATGGAATAATTATGGGTATGTCACTTTCCAATAATTGTAATAATTGCAAACGTGATTTATCATCAACGGTAATGTGTCGCACCCTCCACTCAACATTCGTTAAAGTAAACTTTAACTTTTTCGTACCAGAAGGAACTTCGTTCCGGTAACAATTATCATCAGAGCGTGAGCGTATTAACACCAGCTCCTGACGAGAATTGATAATAATCTTTTTATAATCTTCTGCAAAACCGAAAATGAAACAGCGGAATGTACGCACTGAAGACCTTGTCTGAAACTGTCGTTTGTTTACGCGTAATGGGTACCCATCCAGCATAATGTAAACCATTGCTCTCTGATATGCTGTATGAAGCATGAGCTTTCAAGTCGGTAGTAATGCCTGGCTCTAGACATCTATCAATCTCAACACCATTCAACTCATATCTTATTTCTCGAAAGAGAAACGTGTAAGCGTTGTGAGTTAAACCACATAAACCGACCCCTGCTTCTTCTTCAACGGATCCTTCAATGTAAATATAACTATCGCATGGGGTAGTGTATATATATTGATGCTGAATCGGAATTAGAATTTCATCGTTTACTTTAAATGATTGTATTCGAGGAAGGTATGAATGATACTGCTCACTTGTAATAGACTCGTGAAAGGACAGCCCTTCAGTTACAGATAATTGACTACTCATTGTTGAACCAATTTAAATCCTAAAGATATTAAACAATTTCTTTTCTCCGTAGACAACCTCTTGGTGTGATAGTTCTCACTAAATGATGACTTAGTTGTAGCTGGCTCGTATTTATACCTTCGTCGATTATTGATGACTAATCCCATATTACAAAATACCTCTCTTCAGTTCTAACCAAATTACAATTTCCTCACCGCGTAAGTTAACCTCCTGCCCGTTCTGATCGATGAGTGATAATGATATATTTGTGATAGTGCTACTGCTATTTATAGGTAGATAAACAACATTTTTTGGCTCTATATCGATCGGATATCCTGCAGCTACCGGGATTGCAAACTCAATGAGTGTATGTTCATGCACTTCATCATAAAATGCGCTTGTAACTAAATTACATTCTACTCGAACAGTTCTTACTTTAATAATCTGCACTGGAAGATCCGACTCGTAAATTTTGTTCGGTTCGATTATCATTGGGCTAAATCCTAAAATTCTTGCAATATTGTTTGGTTTTGTAAAATTTATTTTAAATTTACTATGGATTTCACATCGTAATATGTTTTTATTTGCTCTGATAGTAATTGGATCTACTAATTTCTCATTCTCGCTAATAATTCGTTATACATATGATTCAATATCACTAACATCATATGCACCTGTAGGAATTTTAATTGGGGTATCATTATCTCCATAGTAAAATGTATCCTCACCCTCTTGTATATTCGGAATGCTATTATAAGTGTATAATCCTATAAGTCCCAACGTATACGAAAATCTAGGATCCAGTTCAATTGGGGGATGGTATGAAGCGGATAGTTGGCTCCGCGTGCCCTTCAACGTGAACATGTGAGACATGACTGATAACATTATCAATGGTGCAGCTATATATATATATATATACGAATTTTTTAGTGTTTTAATTTAGGATACAGGAAGAGACCGAATCCTTTACGATATGGTTTTAAATATAACCCGCTGCCCGATTTTGGTTGTTGTTTTCCAATTGCGATAGCCTCCATTGTTTTATTATGCCTCGATTGTTCAGCCAATTTATTTTTAGCGTTTCTTACATCTTTTATCGCTTTCACAAAATTACTCACACCGGAGGCGAGTGCTCCTGCTGCTGATAGACCAGCAAATAGTGGTATTAAAAATGGTAAAAATCCGCCGGCTTTAATAGGTGAAGAATCTGGAAGCTCAATTATATGAGGAATATGTATTCGTTTCTTTCCTCCAGCCTGGTTGATAGCAAATTTTGCCTCCGAAAGGGCGTACTTCACAGCGTTATGTATATTATTCTGGTTAACACTATCTCCCAACGTATCGCTAACATGTTTGAGAACTGCTTGTTTAAAGGGAACCACACCTAGCTTTTCTTTACGTTTTTTGTGCATACCCAACCCCTGTTTACGTTCAAACTTCATTCTTATTATAATTACGTCACTCCTTTCTCACCTGCGTACACCGCTAGCGTTAACAGATGATGTTGGAATGAGCGACTTTATATAAACACCCTTCTTTATATACTGTTTTATAAGTGCAAAGATTTTGGTTGCAGGATTGTACATTTAATAATAATAATAATAATAATAATAATAATAATAATCCACGCTGGGATCAATAATAATTTGTATAATATATTTATTTAATTTATTTAGGTAAATGATCATTTTCATTTTCAAGTGTATCTATAAACGATTATTCAATAATACCAGCCTCTCGAAGTTCCTCGATGATAGCCGAAATTTCATCATTATCAGTTGTATTTTTACTTGCGGTTTGTGAACTAAACAATATCCGTAATCTATCTATAATATCGTTTATGTAGTCAGAGTAGGTATATTGATGTGCAGTCCTCTCATCCGCAATTAAACCCACACCCATCTTTATGCTTACTGACTTTGCTCTCGTACGAATATTTCCAGTTGACACATCAAACATTGGTTTAATGATCCTTTTGTACTTCGGTAAACGAGTGCCCTTTATCTGATTCTCCGGATGATTTGATCGACGATGAGCATTTGTTCTTTTCAATATATCTTTAAATTGATCTAGATCGGCGTTGTTGTACCCAATAGGCTGCTTCTTGAAAAGTAACTCATACAACCCTGGTGTACCAGCATATTTAATATCCTTAATAATTAAATCTTTTCCATCGAGAGTTACGAAACCATCTCCAATCTTCCATTTTTCTGTTTGCGCGTCGAAGGAAACTCCGTAAACAACATCCTGTTCAAATTCATTTGTTAGTATTCCCTCAATATAATATGTCCGTGGTAACGGATCGTATTGCCCAAGATATTCGTTAAGAACATCAGGACTCATACTTTCGACTGTTGGAGGAGAAGTCTCCATGACTTCATCATCATCTTCTTCTTGTATAGGATCATACTGGAAAGAAACATCCTCCTGCAAGAACTCTGGTTGTGATAAACTGCTCGGTTTTGGGATTATACGTCGAAATGGAGTGCCTGTATATAAATCAGATGCAGTTTGGTGTTTATTGAACTCATCTTCTGTAAGTTGATCTAATTCGGGCTGGTTATGTATCAAAACAGGTTGTTCTACCTTAAACAAATCCGTTTTGGCAGAGGAAGGTTGTGGCTTTATAAGTAGGTCAAGTTCGGGTTGTGTCTCCGATTTAATTTTTTGTATTAGTTCGATGGGCGGTTCTGTAATTGGCTTATAAGTTTCTTTTTCATATTGACATGGTCGCGTTGCCCTCTTTTGGTGGATAACTGTTTTTGTCTTATGGCATTACTAATTTTAATTATCTGTGACGTAATACGACGATAATGATTCTCATCATCAGGTTGACTCTTATGTATCCAAGGTATCCGCGCTCTGTGTCTATGTCCGTGATGTCTCATCATCGTAATTGTTTTGATAGTAATGAAACTTGACCTCCTATTTATAGAAGTTGACGACTCCAGGAGGGGTTTTCTAGAATATGCTCGCCCAATGGTCGAATAATATTAAGTTTACGTAAAGTTTTAGTAATTTTTTTAAATTCATTTTTTTCGGACGCAATGCGTAAACCATAAGTATAAACTAGATCTCGAAGTATACCTACGTAGTAATTGGATCGCGCGAGTTTAATATAGAGTTAAAATGGTCGTTATTCCTATTTCGATATGTTTCGGGTAAATTCATAAGTTTATCCTCTTCTTTCTCATTATCGTCACCATCATCGTTATCATCATCATAATCATGATCTTTATGGGCTACGGGTAGATTCATCAGGTAATGCTCTTCTTCCTCATCATCTGTATGAGTTGTGGCTAGGTTAATTGGTTCGCCCTCGTCACCACCATCGTTATCATTACAGGTTGCGGGTAGGTTCATCAATTCGCCCTCTTCATCACTATGGGTTGTTATTGCGGACTCTACCGTAGTATGTGACCGCTAACGGACGTACAGCGCGTGGCACCAGTGTGTAAAATAGCAACAAAGAAGTGAAAAAGTGGAAAAATAGTCTCAAAAATTCTGAAATTTGGGCCACTGCTGCATCTCAACGAGGGCAACAAAAAGTGTTAAAACCTTTTTTGGATACTCGGTTTTTTTCGAGGTCTTAACGCGGGTGGAGTTTTGGAAATAGTGCGTTGGCACATATTCCTGGAGTTCTCCGACTTTGCGGGGGCGTTAGGGCACCCAGCGAATTTCTGGTGAGAGGAGTGTTCAACGCTAATCGGACCCGACGGCTGCACGCTGATTTTGTGAGAATCCGCCAACAAATAAGGGAGTTGGAAGCACACCGAAAAAAGGGTGTGGCACCCGGTTTTTCATCTGGGACGTTGTCGGGGTTGTTCTCAGAGACTGGAGAGTGCGCGGAATAGATTCCTAGTGTGGAGACCATTAACGTGACACCGGTCTCGGCCGGATCCGCGGAGATTTTTTCGCCCAAGGTAGGTGGACTTTGTCGTTTTTCTCGGGGCGAGGGTGAATTGTGCCGGAGTGCGGGTTTTGAGTGCGAGAGTGATCGGGGTGGATTCGCCGCGACGTGCTCGTCGTTCTGACACCCCATATGACGGGGTAGCGCGGCGCGAGTGTTATTTCGCGATTTTTCCCGGATTTCGAACTTTTTGGGACATAGAAGAAAAAAAAGACAAGTTGAATTTTGCCTTATCCGGGGCGTGTTCGCCTGAACTTCCTCAGGATGAGCGAAATGCAGAAGAAGGATGTGCCACAGAGGGGGTTCAGCATCGAGGGGTGGAGAAAAAGAGCCAACGAGCAAAAGCAGAAGTTGCCATTACCTGGACTAGATACATCGTCCGTCAAGGAGGTGGCAAAAAACGCGAACACTCAGGAGGAGAGCATGAACCAGGAGCAAGACATATCTGTCAGAAGGTCAGCTCTGCTAAGGTCTCCACCCCCAGAAGGAAGACAGAGACTGGGATCGCTACCAGCGATAAAAATAGCCGGGTCGGCAGAAGGGAAGTTGGCGTCAGTCTCCCAAAGAGCCAAGTCAGGACATACAACGCCCGAACCAACACATGACCTGCCCGATGGAGCTATGTCGGTATGGCAAGACGTGGGAGGTAGAATTGACCTCAAGAGGAAAAGAAAAGAGGGCGAAAAGAAGAAGGAGGAGGAGAAGGAAGAGAAGCTGGAGGAAGTCTGGAAAAAACTCAACCAGAAGGTGAAGGGCCTAAGAGACACCGGTAAGAGCGAAACCAGTACAAAAGAGGAGATGCTAAAAGAGCTAAAGGCCAGTATCGGGGATGAAAAGAATGTGGCGATAAATGACCCGGAAGGAGAAACCGCGGGAGAACAGAGAGAGCGCCTATGGGACATTTTTGGAAAAAGGGTTGTCCTCTACGTAAGAAAAGGAAGCCAACAAGAGAAGAAAAAGTATGCGGAAGCCGCCGCAAAGAACGCTAGCGGGACAACGCAAAGGGTAATAAAACCCAACCCTCCCTCAAGGGAAAGGCAGTTCCCATTATTGCCGAAAAGAAGGGATGGAGCTGTCATAATAAAGACGGATAGCGCATCCTACGCGGAGACCCTAGCACGGGTCAAACAACAGGTGGGAGTCAATAAGACAAACCTGAACATCAAGGGCGTTAGAAAAACAAAGACTGGAGAGTTGATGATAACGGTCAAAGACAAGGAGAGTACATCAGTCCTACAGGACCAGATCAGCAAAGCGTCTGGTTTTGAGGCTAGAGTGGCTGGTAAGACGAAAACCCTGCTGCTTAAAGAACTGGAGGCAACCAACACCAAGGAGGAAATTGCAGTCGCCATCAGGGAAGCGCTGGGAGATCTTAGCTCAGAGGTCACAGTAAAATCTCTGAACGATGCGCACCACGGAACAAAAACTGCAGTGCTGGAGGCTTCAGAAGATGCAGCGAGAGCGCTCCAACGAAGAAGAGCTCTCAAAGTAGGATGGGCCGAAGGGCAAGTACGGGAGCGGCAACAGATGGCGGCTTGTTTTAGGTGCTGGGAGACCGGTCACCTGGTAGCCAAATGTGAAGGCCCGAACAGGACAAATCTGTGCAGGAAGTGTGGGGAAGAAGGGCATTTTGCTAAAGACTGCAAGAAGCAAGGAACTCATTGCCCAGTGTGCAAAAAAGATGGGCACAGGGCGAACAGCCTAAGATGCCCAACGTATGCCAAAGCACTAGAAGGGATCCAGAAGGAGAAAAGCTCAGTCCATAATGCCTAACTCCTACCAGGCAGCATCGGGTCGATCGGAGAACCCAACAAAGAGGAAGAAACCGCCGTCGAAAGTCACAAGAGACCGGAAGAGGATGCAGATCCACATCGAGAAGATGCGGACCGGCAAAGCATTCATCAGTGGTGGAATCATCCGATCGGAGACACGCGCGTGCATTCAGTACGCGTGTGGGAGGATAGAGGTCTTGAAACCGAAGCCACCCAAAGATACCGAGATGATAAGAGAGGAAGAGATAACTGAACAGGACAGCCTGCGAGCGAACGTAGCGGAACCGGAAAGGCCCAAGGAAGACAGAAGCGAAAAGAAGCCAGGATGGTACTCCGCGGTCCCTCCGATGGTGCGATTAACGAGACAGAGCACCAGTTATGCCACACAGAGGTTGAGAGAGAGAACGCTGTTCGACTTAGTCCGAAACCACCTGGGCTACTTCGAACGTACCGACGACGGAGAAATAGTAGGAGGCGAGAGCAAACTCTCTTCCGAGATCAAAATACAGTCGGAGGGCATGCCGTGCGGGAAAGAACTGAGATCAGTGTATCTCGATTTCCTAAGAGGAATGGGGGTGTCCGAGAACGAGGCGATCATGGACCTAGAGCGCGTGGGGTCGTACCTAAGAACGGCCCGGATAATGAGGTTACAGTCCATTAGGGATTGCGAGAGGCGCTACATGACTCCATGGCCACCTCCATCCTACAAATAAACCTAGGAAGAGGGCGGGCTGCTCAAGAGCTACTGATAGCCACGGCAGCAAGGAAGAAGATCGACGTCATGCTGGTCTCGGAGCCTAACAAGGCCATGACCGCGAACCTGGGATGGCTGATGGACCGTGACAGGAAAGCTGCCATTGGAGTGAGAGGCCGCAAGGTAAACGTTACCAGACAAGGATCGGGAGAGGGTTTTGCCTGGATGGTTATCGGTGGGGTAACAATGATTAGTTGTTACGCCTCCCCGGCGATGGAGCTGAGAGAGTTCCAAGACTTCCTCGATAGGTTGGAAGGAATCCTCCAACGATCGGAAGGAAAGTGTCTTGTCGCAGGCGACTTCAACGCTAAGTCTCAGGAGTGGGGATCGACAATAACCTGCCGAAAAGGAGAGGCGCTGGGCGAATGGGCGGCGAGAGGTGGACTTGTACCTCTGAATGAGGGAGACTCAAACACCTTCAGAAGGAGGGGAGGAGGAGGATCGGTGATCGACGTTTCGTTCGCCACTGACAGGGTAGCCAGGAAGATCGACGGATGGAGTGTGGTCGAAGAGGAAACCCTCAGCGACCACATGTACATTGAGTATAGACTGAGGGACCTGGTCGCCGCGAAAACAGAGGGGCGCAACGAAATTCCACGGCGGTATAACGTTCAAAAAATGGACCGCGCAAAGTTTAGAGACGCCTTCGAGGATGCAATTGAGACGCGAGGAGGGTTGCCTAATGTGGAAGCATGCGAAGCGGCTGTCTCCAAAGCCTGCGAAGAAGCAATGCCCAAAACCGGAGGAAGTGGGCGAAGGGCAGTCTACTGGTGGACGGAGGAGATTGCGGAATTGCGGAAGGAGAGCAACAGCGCCAGAAGAGCAGTCCAGAGGACGAGAGGAGACGAGGCCAGAAGGGCGATCCTCTCCCTCGTATACGGTGAGGCCAGAAGAGCACTTAAGAAAGCGATCTCCAAGTCGAAGGAGGGGAAATGGGCGGCGGTACTTCAAGAGGTGGAGGCCAACGTTTGGGGGGAGGGTTACAAAATCGTAACCAAAAGGCTGAGAGCCAGGTTACCACCTCCAAATCTGACGCTGACCGAGATGAAAGAAGCGGCGGAGACCCTGTTCCCGGAGTATGAGCCTGTGGAGGAGGATGCTCTCGAACCGCACGAAGAAGCCCCAACTTTCTCGATAGAGGAAGTAAGAAGAGCAGCGGGCAGAGTCGCACCAAAGAAGGCGCCGGGACCCGACGGCATTCCACCGGAAGCGATAAGGGAGATGGTGGCGGTGGCGGGGGGTTACGTGAAGGACGTTCTGAACGGTGTCCTCAAGTCCGGAAATTACCCCGCTCAATGGAAGATGGCAAATCTCGTACTGCTGGCGAAGAAAGCAGCCACTGAAGGAGAGGCGCCAAAGTACAGGCCCATCTGCCTCCTGAATACCGTCAGCAAGCTGATGGAGCACCTGCTCGTGGACAGGCTAAAGGCGGAACTGGAAGAAAAAGCGCCCCTAGCGGACAATCAATTCGGATTTCGAGAAGGAAGGTCAACGGTAGACGCGGTGAGAAGTGTTATGGAGATGGCAGAGAGGGCAAACCAGGGAACGCGCAGGACAAAAAAGTTCTGCATGCTGGTTGCTCTTGACGTAAAGAACGCCTTTAACACCGTGCCGTGGAAGCATCTCATCGCAGAACTGCAACGGAGAAGGGTGAGTCCATACCTGTTGGACATGATCCGGAGTTACCTGCGGGATAGATGGCTGATCCTCAGGGATAACAATGGCGAAGAGGACCGACGGAGAGTTAGCAGCGGCGTCCCTCAGGGGTCCGTCCTGGGTCCAACGCTTTGGAATGTCCTCTATGACGGAGTGTTGCGACTCAGGCTGCGCGGGGTCAAGCTGGTGGCATACGCGGACGATCTCGCGTTGGTCGTCACGGCAACCACATGTGCAGAGCTTGAGGCGAACGCGAATCTCGCCATCCACAGAATAACCGAGTGGATGGAGGAAAGAAACCTTGAACTTGCGGCCGAGAAGACAGAAGCGGTGCTCCTCACCGGAAAGAGAAAATGTCAACCGGTGACGCTGACGGTAGGAACCAAGAGAATCCAACCAGGAGACAGCGTTAAGTACCTGGGGGTGAGGATCGAAAGAAACCGCAGGTACCGAAGGCACGTCGAGGAGGTGGCAGCCAGAGCGGAGAGAACCACCGGGGCCCTGCTAAGACTTATGCCTAGAATGGAGGGACCGTCGGCGGCTAAGAGAAGAGTATTGGCGTCGGTTGCGGAATCAGTGATGTTATATGCAGCACCAGTCTGGGCAGACGACATGCAGCTAGAAAACCGGAAACAAAGGCTCCTGCGAGTACAGCGAAGGGCTGCCGTCGGTGTCACGTCGGCATACAGAACAGTGTCCACGGGCGCTGCTTTGGTGGTAGCGTCAATGGTGCCGGTGCACCTGAAAGCAGACGAAAGAAGGAGGATATATGACGGACGCGGACAGGATGGCGCCTCCAGACAAGAACATCGTCGACGCACGATGGAAGCCTGGCAGAAGGAATGGGACGAGGACAACAACGGTCGGTGGACGCACCGACTGATACCGGATTTGGATGAGTGGACGAGTAGGAAGCACGGAGACGTGACCTACGAGCTCACCCAAGCCCTAACTGGGCACGGATGCTTTGGAGCCTACCTCTACAAATTTAAGAGGAGGGACGGCCCCGAATGCAGACACTGTGGAGAGGAAGAGGACACCCCGGAGCACACGCTATTTGTATGTCCCCGATGGGAAGTCTATAGAAGGGAGTGCCCATGCGGGGATGACCTCAGTGTAGGAGGAATGGTACGGAGAATGCTGCAAAGCACGGAAGCGTGGGAGCAGATTACCCGTACCATAGGAACGATACTCCGACGAAAGGACGAGGAAGACAGGCGACGAGGAGAGAGAGAACCTCCCGCCCCTTAGTTATAAGGGACAGGGACGGTCTACGGGACAGACGGAAAGGAAAGCAAACAGGAATGTAAGCGACCGGAAAACCGGCGCGGGAATGCTCCCGGAAAACCGGAGTATGAGAGAAAAGGGTCCTGGAAACACCGGACCACGGACTTCTGGATACACCGTAGTCTGGGGAGGAGCCGCAGGAAAAAAACCGCTGCTTCGGAAAATAGCTCAGGATGTGTCCCAGTGAGTGCGCGAGGACGCCTGCAAGTAGGGTAAAGTGCATAGACGCTTGGAACTGTATGTTATATGTTACTTTTAAGGGTAATTATGTAAACCTCTTAAGGTGTCAGCTCCGGCTGGGTTTAGTTGTAATTTGTTTTAAAAAAAATAAAGTCACTAGAGCATAAGAGCGAAGGGGCCCAGATTTTTATAATTCAAATTGTTGTTGTGGTAAGGAAGGAAGATGCCGCTGCACTGCAGAATGCCTCACGGCGATACCAGGCAGCGGGGTGGAGGAGGGTTCTTCCTGGGCCCCTTCGCCCTTATTGATATAAAAAAAAAAAAAAAGGGTTGTTATTGCAGAATGATTCTTTATAATATGGCGTTTTAAATTATCTACCCGATTGTACTTTTTTTCACAGTGATGGCATGCGGCTATACAAGCTTGATGTATCTTTTTATGACGACGTAGGGAGCTGCGTCGAGGGAATGTTTTTCCGCAGTCAATACCTTCGTACATTTTAATTACTAATGAGGTTCCAGCAGTTGTAGCAGCTTATTTATACAAGTTGAGGGTCTCGGAGGGTCAAATGAGGGTCTCGAAGAGTCAAATGAGGGTCAATTTCATATGACGTATTTGAATTTGGTTGGTTTGCGCATGCTCTGTAGAATTTTAAAATTATTAAAAACATTCCCAAATAATTTATACCACGCTCCCCACCTATAAAAATAATTTGAAACCTTAAGGAAACCCTAAAAACCGTTTTAATAAAGACGTTTTAAACTTTGAAATTTATCCTTAATGGCGCGAAAATTTGAATTTGGTCGGTTCGCGCATGCTCTGTAGAATTTTAAGTGTCTAACGCGCTGAAATTCGAAGAAGATTACATCGTTCCAAGTTAAAATAAGAAGATGGTACTCAAAGATGTCTTCTCAAGAAGATGGCGTCGTTTAAAATATGACGGCCGGTCGGCATGCTGTTTTAGCGCGTGGGGTTGGTACGTCTGGGGTTGGTGGGGCTGATTTTTTGGGGTTGGCGCGAAAATTTGAATTATGGTCAGTTTTTAAATTTAACAAAAACATTTCTTTCGTAATGCCTTTTTGACAATTTATGCAACGCGTTCGTCTTCGTAGGTGTCAAAGCGGACAGGGGTGTTGTAGTGTTAGGGGGTAATGGAGACTTCTCACCCAACAGTCGAAAGTATGAGTCCTGATGTTCTTAACGAATATCTTGGGCAATACGATCCGTTACCACGGACATATATTGAGGGAATACTAACAAATGAATTTGAACAGGATGTTGTTTACGGAGTTTCCTTCGACGCGCAAACAGAAAAATGGAAGATTGGAGATGGTTTCGTAACTCTCGATGGAAAAGATTTAATTATTAAGGATATTAGATATGCTGGTACACCAGGGTTGTATGAGTTACTTTTCAAGAAGCAGCCTATTGGGTACAACAACGCCGATCTAGATCAATATAAAGATATATTGGAAAGAACAAATGCTCATCGTCGATCAAATCATCCGGAGAATCAGATAAAGGGCACTCGTTTACCGAAGTACAAAAGGATCATTAAACCAATGTTTGATGTGTCAACTGGAAATATTCGTACGAGAGCAAAGTCAGTAAGCATAAAGATGGGTGTGGGTTTAATTGCGGATGAGAGGACTCCACATCAATATACCTACTCTGACTACATAAACGATATTATAGATAGATTACGGATATTGGTTAGTTCACAAACCGCAAGTAAAAATACAACTGATAATGATGAAATTTCGGCTATCATCGAGGAACTTCGAGACGCTGGTATTATTGAATAATCGTTTATAGATACACTTGAAAATGAAAATGATCATTTACCTAAATAAATTAAATAAATATATTATACAAATTATTATTGATCCCAAATGTACAATCCTGCAACCAAAATCTTTGCACTTATAAAACAGTATATAAGGAAGGGTGTTTATATAAAGTCGCGCATTCCAACATCATCTGTTAACGCTAGCGGTGTACGCAGGTGAGAAAAGAGTGAGTATGCAACGTATTGCATACGGAACAGAAGACCGTCGAAGAACCCTATGTAAATTTTATGTTTTTAAAGCAAGGATAAATATAGAGGCTTCTAATTGTTTTTAATAATATTAGTTTGAACCTTGCAATATGGACCCAATACATATTAATGACTTAGCCTCATCAATCCATACATTCCGGAGAGTCTATAGACAAATAGAGATAACTAAGAATCATATCAATTTTATAAACACGTGTATAAGAGAGGACTTGACACCAACATTTGCCATTGTTTCTTCAAAGAATTTAGACAGCAGAACCCGAAAACAACTTCAAGTAAAAGTAATGAGAAGGGAGAAAAGAAAACACTTTAAGCAACTTAACATAAAATACGAAAAGCTGGCATACATTAACAGAAACCAAAGAGAAGAACTGCACTACGCTGAGATGGAGGAAATTATTGACAACGCAATTAGCGAGACAATTGCATACGGAACAGAAGACCGTCGAAGAACCCTATGTAAATTTTATGTTTTTAAAGCAAGGATAAATATAGAGGCTTGTAAGAAGAATGTTTAAATGAACCGCCAAACCCCCACCTGGCGTCATCTTCCCGCCCGGAAGAAGAGAAAACCCCGAGAAACCGTCAGTTCTTTTGTTAAAAACTTGATACGATTGACAATATTCTTTGATTGACATGTGTAATAGTTCTCACTAATTAAAGTGTTTTAGTTTTCTTTACAAGCCACAGTTAGTTTTATTACAGGCTTCTAATTGTTTTTAATAATATTAATTTGAACCTTGCAATATGGACCCAATACATATTAACGACTTAGCCTCATCAATCCATACATTCCGGAGAGTCTATGGACAAATAGAGATAACTAAGAATCATATCAATTTTATAAACACGTGTATAAGAGAGGACTTGACACCAACATCAGCCATTGTTTCTTCAAAGAATTTAGACAGCAGAACCCGTAAACAACTTCAAGTAAAAGTAATGAGAAGGGAGAAACGAAAACACTTTAAGCAACTTAACATAAAATACGAAAAGCTGGCATACATTAACAGAAACCTAACAGAAGAACTGCACTACGCTGAGATGGAGGAAATTATTGACGACGCAATTAGCGAGGCAATTGTATACGGAACAGAAGACCGTCGAAGAACCCTATGTAAATTTTATGTTTTTAAGCAAGGATAAATATAGAGGCTTCTAATTGTTTTTAATAATATTAATTTGAACCTTGCAATATGGACCCAATACATATTAACGACTTAGCCTCATCAATCCATACATTCCGGAGAGTCTATAGACAAATAGAGATAACTAAGAATCATATCAATTTTATAAACACGTGTATAAGAGAGGACTTGACACCAACATTTGCCATTGTTTCTTCAAAGAATTTAGACAGCAGAACCCGAAAACAACTTCAAGTAAAAGTAATGAGAAGGGAGAAACGAAAACACTTTAAGCAACTTAACATAAAATACGAAAAGCTGGCATACATTAACAGAAACCTAAGAGAAGAACTGCACTACGCTGAGATGGAGGAAATTATTGACGACGCAATTAGCGAGGCAATTGCATACGGAACAGAAGACCGTCGAAGAACCCTATGTAAATTTTATGTTTTTAAAGCAAGGATAAATATAGAGGCTTCTAATTGTTTTTAATAATATTAATTTGAACCTTGCAATATGGACCCAACACATATTAACGACTTAGCGTCATCAATCCATACATTCCGGAGAGTCTATAGACAAATAGAGATAACTAAGAATCATATCAATTTTATAAACACGTGTATAAGAGAGGACTTGACACCAACATTTGCCATTGTTTCTTCAAAGAATTTAGACAGCAGAACCCGAAAACAACTTCAAGTAAAAGTAATGAGAAGGGAGAAACGAAAACACTTTAAGCAACTTAACATAAAATACGAAAAGCTGGCATACATTAACAGAAACCTAAGAGAAGAACTGCACTACGCTGAGATGGAGGAAATTATTGACGACGCAATTAGCGAGGCAATTCCATACGGAACAGAAGACCGTCGAAGAACCCTATGTAAATTTTATGTTTTTAAAGCAAGGATAAATATAGAGGCATCTAATTGTTTTTAATAATATTAATTTGAACCTTGCAATATGGACCCAATACATATTAACGACTTAGCCTCATCAATCCATACATTCCGGAGAGTCTATAGACAAATAGAGATAACTAAGAATCATATCAATTTTATAAACACGTGTATAAGAGAGGACTTGTCACCAACATTTGCCATTGTTTCTTCAAAGAATTTAGACAGCAGAACCCGAAAACAACTTCAAGTAAAAGTTATGAGAAGGGAGAAACGACAACACTTTAAGCAACTTAACATAAAATACGAAAAGCTGGCATACATTAACAGAAACCTAAGAGAAGAACTGCACTACGCTGAGATGGAGGAAATTATTGACGACGCAATTAGCGAGGCAATTGCATACGGAACAGAAGACCGTCGAAGAACCATGAACTATGTAAATTTTATGTTTTGAAAGCAAGGATAAATATAGAGGCTTTTAATTTGGAATTTTAAAATTAGCGCGAAGATAAATACTTCCCGTATTAAGTTCACTCGTATAATATCACTTCTTAATCTATGAAATAAAACAAGAAATTCGTTTAATGCGTTTATTGTTTATAATGGAAAAGTTGACAATATATAATTATATAATTGACTGTTCATCAGTCTCATCGCTACGTTCCTCGTCATCATCATCATCATAATCATCATCATTTACTTCACCTTCATCCAGTTCAGACTCGGAATCACAATAAACAGTTATATCATCTTCTTCTTCTTCATGGAAACCAACTATTCTAATTGTCGTTGCGCCAGAAGGAATAATTACATTCTGTTCAACCTTCTGGAATTTGTAGGACTCCAGAGTATCCAGCTTCAATCTTGTACCGTTGTCATCGAAGAAAACGTACCGTATATAATAAGAAACACCCATGACGACGACTAACTGGTTACTGATATTAAAAAAAAAAACATTCCCAAATAATTTATACCACCCTCCCCACCTATAAAAATAATTTGAAACCTTAAGGAAACCCTAAAAACCGTTTTAATAAAGACGTTTTAAACTTTGAAATTTATCCTTAATGGCGCGAAAATTTGAATTTGGTCGGTTCGCGCATGCTCTGTAGAATTTTAAGTGTCTAACGCGCTGAAATTCGAAGAAGATTACATCGTTCCAAGTTAAAACAAGAAGATGGTACTCAAAGATGCCTGCTCAAGAAGATGGCGTCGTTTAAAATATGACGGCCGGTCGGCATGCCGTTTTAGCGCGTGGAGTTGGTACGTCTGGGGTTGGTGGCCCTTGATTTTTTGGGGTTGGCGCGAAAATTTGAATTATAGCCAGTTTTTAAATTTAACAACAAAATTTCTTTCGTAATGCCTTTTTGACAATTTCTGCAACGCGTTCGTCTTCGTAGGTGTCAAAGCGGACAGGGGTGTTGTAGAGTTAGGGGGTAATTTTTCAATTACGTTTTCGATGCGGGCCTTAGTTTAGGAGATATAGCCAGTTTTTAAATTTAACAAAAAAAAATTCTTTCTAATGCCTTTTTGACAATTTATGCAACGCGTTCGTGTTGGTAGGTGTCAAAGCGGACAGGGGTGTTGTAGTGTAGATGGCGTACGGAGATAGTCATTTAAAATAAAGATAGGGTACAAGATTTGAAAGATGGCGCCAAATTCTCGGTTCGCGCATGCGTCAACTCAAAATTTGAATTGTTCGACCACACCTTAAAATTTAAAAGATGGCACCCACCCATTATAGCGCGAAAATTCGGTTTGCGCATGCGTGGCGGCATTTTAAAACTTTAAAATTTATGCCGCGAATATTTGCATTTTAAAGATGGCGACATGCCGCGCGGCCTAGTGCGTTCTCTCTCTAGCATCGACGTGTGACTCATATACTCAGGTTCCAGCGTTCGGGCGCGCTCGGCAGATCGGTGTTCGGTCATTATCGGGTGCTGGAAAAGATGGTGCGCGCGAAATTCAAATCCGAATAAATTTGGTGCAAAAATTTGAATTTGATCGGTTTGCGCATGCGTGGGAATGTCTTACGCTCGAGAATAAAATCGTAGTGCGTTCTCTCTCTAACAGCGACGTGTGAGTCATACACTCCAGGTTCCAGCGTTCGGGCGCGCTCGGTTTGAGTCGTGTGGTGTCGGTGTGGTGGTGTGGTGGCTCTAGAAGTGCCCTTATATATCTACTCAGCTTGCGAGTCATCACTCATTTTCAATGCAATAATTTGCACGAATATTGTACAGAGAAACTGAACAGTAAGTCACAACAACACACAATTAGCCTGACAAGCCGTCAGTCGTATTACAATACGACGAGTCAGAATCCAGAGTAATCGCGTGCTTTTGAATTTTGACAATAAGCCTAATAAGCAACAGGCGTATTATAATACGCCTTAAATTGTCAGTCAAATTGTGAGATCCTCGATTATTTCGGTGATATAGCAATACGCCTAGTCGTATTGAAAAAGCCTAGGCGTATTATAATATGACTGATTTTACAATAAGACTACGACATATATATATATATATATATATATAGGAGAAAGGTATTTGTCGGGCAATTCCGTCATACGAAGATCGAAGATCGATATATCGATATATATATATATATATATATATATATATATATATATATATATATATATATATTATTTTCGGGGAAATCTGAGGTATCAAACCTGCCAATGTCCTCCTTAATATTTGGTAAATATCGTCAACGAATAAATGGTAAATTAATGAATCAGTGTCGCAGTATAATAATTTGGCTGGATTATTAAATTTTTCTAGCATAAAATTTGTTGTGTATCTAAGCTGTTGTTAGCTGCACTTAATAAACTAGAAGTAAAACGCATCACCTTACTAAATATATACTATATTGATAACTGGTGTCAATGCTCACTGTTTCATCGTACATACACATATGTTATAGGTATGGGAAATGTTACAGAAAAACTAGCGTTGCTTCGAATGCATCCGCTCCAAGTCGGCCAACCTCGATACATCACATTTCCTCCCCCTTAAAATCCTACATTATGCAACAACAGATTCGCATAATCATGAATAACAAGAATTACATACTCAAAGCTGTAAACGCTGTGGAACAGTCACGGAACGTCCACTTCTAGTGACATAAGTTTCAGTCTCGGTGACTGACGAAACAGAGTTATTTTCACTGGTCTCGTGCGACTCAGCACTGCCGCAAACATTTGGAAATCCAAAATTAACAAAATCAACGATTTGATTTAAATGTCTGCGCCAGTGCTTACGTATTTCCGGAATGTCAACTAAATAAGTTCTTGTGCCCAACACCTTAATAATAACACCCTTAATCCACGCAGTTTTTCCCTGGTTTCTGTAGTCTTTTACTAATACATTTTCACCTATATTATAAAACCGGCATCGCTTTCCTTTAAATGCTTGTATTTGCTTTTCTTGAACCTCACACATTTTTTTCTTTACTTCTGACGAGCCCTCCGCCTCCCTCTCTGGTCTCAACAAATCTAATCTCGTTCTTAATTTACGACCCAGAAAAAGGCAGGCTGACCAGTTGAACAATGTTCTGTATTTCTATAATCTAACAAAAATCTATTTAATATTAAATTCATGTCGCAATTTTTATTATTTTGCAATTGCTTCTTCAAAGCATATTTGATTGTTTTTACACTTTTTCCGCAGCCCCATTTGTCGCTGGATGGAAGACTGGTGAACTTTTAAACTTTATGCCATTCATTCTTAAAAACAATTGAAACTCTTCGGACGCAAACTGTCTTCCATTGTCAGAGACAAGGAGCTTCGGAAAACCAAAACGGGCAAAAATGAAGCGTAACACATTTATGGTGGTCGCTAATGTACAATTATTCAATATGAAAGCTTCTGTCCACTTACTGTATGCATCCACAAGCACAAAAATAAATTTTCCATGAAAAGGCCCTAAATAATCGACGTGAATACGGTCCCAAGCCCTGGCAGGAAAAGTCCATGGAATGAGTTTAGCCTTTTGCGGATTATTACGTGTAACCGCGCAAACAGTGCAACCATTAACCATACTCTCAATATCTCTGCTCAAACCCGGCCACCATAGATATGATCTAGCCAAACTCTTGGTTTTTATAATTCCCATGTGACTTTTATGCAGTTCACTCAATACATATCCTTGTAACTGTTTTGGAATGAGTACCTTATGACCTAACATAATACAATCCTGTTCAAGTGATAAATTATTTTTGTAAATTTCATAAGCTTTTAAGTCGTCTTTAACTTTTTTAGGCCATCCCACTCTAATATACTTGGATAATACTCGCAAAACTACATCCTTTTGTGTCTCAGAAGCCACTGTGTGAATATGAATTGGCAAGTCTGTATTGTCTTCAACAAAATTTAAATTTACACGCTTCAAATTATCATCTTGCAACATTGATGCTTGAGGCATCCTCGACAAAAAAATCCGCATTATTATCAGCAGACTTTACATATTGTATATCATAATTAAAATTTGAGAAAATCAGGGCCCAACGTTGAAGGCGTCCAGCACTCAAGAAGGGAATACCTTTTTAGCTCCAAATAAAGCAACCAATGGCTTATGATCGGTAGCCAGCGTGAACTTGATGCCGTACAGATACTGATAGAACTTTTACACCCCAAAAATAATGGCTAAAGCCTCTTTTTCTATCTGCGAATACTTATATTGACAATTACTTAACTTTTTTGATGCAAATGCTATCGGCCGTTCATCATTTTTGGGGAATACATGAGAAATCACCGCACCAACGCCGTACGGAGAAGCGTCAACGGTTAACTTAACGGGCAAATTTGGATTGTAATGACATAGGACTGGTTCTGAAGCTAGAATCTCCTTAACCTCCCTAAAAGCTCTCTCACATGCTTCAGACCAATGATACTGAGTATTCTTTTTTAATAATTCGTACAGTGGTGCTAACAAAATAGAGGCCTTTGGAATAAAGCGCCCATAATAATTTAAAAATCCTAAAAACGACTGCAATTGCTGATAATTGCAAGGTCGTGGTGCATTTATAATAGCATCTATCTTATCGGAACAGGTGTGTAAACCTTTAGCGTCAATAATATGCCCCAGGTACTGAATACTGGTTTGTAAAAGACTACATTTGGACCGTTCCAAAGTCAAACCACTGTCTTCCAACACTTTCAACACATTCCTCAAATTCGACCGATGGTCATTATCTGTTTTATCCGTAACAATTATATCATCAATAAAGCAGGCTGTCCCTTCTATCCCTTCCAGTAGTGCCTCCATTAATTTCTGAAATTTAGACGGTGCACAAGCTACACCAAAAGGCAAACATGTGTATTTAAATAATCCCTTATGGGCGCTAATTGTAGTCAACGCTTGTGATTCTACATCCAACGCTACCTGTTGATAAGCCTGCGACAAATCTAACCTTGAAAATTATATTCCTCCTTGTAACTTTAAAAATAACTCGATTCGAAACTTCGATTCGGGGTAAAGGGTACTGATCGATTTCCAAATATTGATTTAAGGTTACCTTGTAATCGCCACATAATCTAACTGATCCATCTTTTTTAATAATTGGGACTATTGGAGTTCCCCAAGAACTATATTCTACAGCTTTTAAAATATTTAGATCAACCAAACGAGCAATTTCCAATTCTACCTTTTCGCGTAAGGCGAACGGTAAAGGCCTAGCTTTAAAAAACTTTGGTTGAGCGTCCTTTTGCAAATCTAAATATATGGTAGCGTGCTTGAACAAACCCAATTTTTTTGAGAACACATGGTTAAAAGTTGAACGTAACTCACTGATTATATCCTTTGGATGAAGATCTTTGAGGTTATGAATGGCTAACCGAAAAGCGTAGTAGAAATCTCTTCCTAACAGGGGTGGGCCATTTCCAGAGATAACATACCGCAGAATAGACCGAACCGCTCCCTCATATTCCACATCGACATCAATACATCCAATCGGTACCAATTTATCGCCGTTGTAGGTTGCAAAATATTTGTCACATGTTCCTAATTTTTTTCCTGAAAAATATTTATTTTTAAAATTTTAAGATATTACTGAGCAACTTGCCCCGGTATCCAACTCAAAAACAAAAGACCTATGATCAATTTTGATATTACAACAAATAGGATTAGTATTACCTCTTAAATTAAACATATCTCCAGACACAATGTTCAAGTAATTATTATATTTTGATTCTTTACTGACACAAACATTACTTAAATGTCCAACCTTACCGCATTTATAGCATTCGCAATCCGCAATTGCAAGCTGATGACAAATTTTTTACTCGAGCCGCCCAATCAGCAACACTCTCTTGGTTTGCCCTATGCGCGTTGTAGAACTTGAATCGTTCGACAAACAATGACTTCTTCGGAGAAAAATGGGTGTCGAACAACTTTGTCAGCTCTGCGTATTTTTTTGCTGATGGCTTGGCGGGTACGCTTAGACTATTTCTTAATACGTACGCTTCCTCGCTAAGATGGCCCAATAATATAGCTCTCTTGATTTCTTCTTTCTCCACCTCATTAGCGATAAAGAATTGCTCCAATTTCTCCTTGAATATTGACCATTCGTTGCCCCGTGGTTGAAATTCATGAAGGGTGCCGATGTACCCTTCATGTACCCGTCAAAAGATACCAGCACAAAACCAGAAAAGATGTTGTTATTCCTGCTGGTTTTGTGCTGGTGTCTTTTGACGTTATCAGTCTTTTTACAAATATACCTCTTGATCTGGTCACTGACATTATTGTGGAGGAGTGGAATTTGGTTGAATCTAATTGTGGTTTTACTATGATGACCTTCATCGACACTTTGAAGTTTCTGTTTAGCAATGTGTATTTTACTTTCATTGACCAATGTTATCTTCAGTTATTCGGCACTCCAATGGGTTCTCCGATAAGTCCCATCTTGGCCACCTTGACAATGGATTACGTACTTGACAGGGTTTTGCCACGTTTGAATTTTGATGTCCCTTTTTTGTATAAATTTGTTGATGATATAATTACTTTGGGGATCTTTAACAGCTTCAATAGTCATATTCAGTTTGCGGTTGAAGTTGAGGGCAATGGGTATGTTCCCTTTCTTGATTGTAGGGTGATAAATAGTGGAAATGGCACGATAGCCATTGATTGGTATAACAAAGCAGCATACTCAGGTCGTTATATTAACTTTTTTTCGGGACATGCCTCCAATCACAAAATTAACACCGTTGTCGGCATGAAGAATCGTGTATTAAAAATCTGTGATCCACAGTTTCAAGCCTCAGCACTTAACAAGCTTTACGACGTTTTCTTAAATAACGGTTTCCCACGGTGAGTAATTAAGAAAATATTATTTTCCACGAACACAAGTTATACTCAAACTCGAAGCATTTTTGAACCTGTTAATGACCAACCTATCTCCTACATAAAGTTGATGTCTGTGCCCATTGTTACCCATAAACTTAAAAATATATTCAAACCGTTTTTTTCTGACAACTTGCAAATCGTTCAGCATTACCCATTGAAACTTTCACAATTTTTCAGTAGAATTAAAGATGTTACCCCCCTGATGTTTAGATCCAATGTGATTTATTGTCTGTCCTGCAATGATTGTAATGGCAAATATATTGGTGTCACTACACAGTGGCTTCGTGGACGTCTGAGCCTACACAAAAGTGACTGTAACACTAAAAAGACCAGATGTGCGTTGGCTTGTCATGCGGTGAACAATAACCATTCATTTGATATTGAGGATGTCAGAATATTGGACTGTAGTTACCGAAACCGTATGGTTTTGGAGATGTATAATATCAACTTCATCGATGGTACAGTAAATTGTAAGAATGATACAGACAACCTAAGCATTATTTACTCTAACATAATCGAATTTGACAAGAACAAGCGTGATAATAAGAATGAAATTGAAAATACAACTCTCAGATTTTGATGTTGGTATCCTTTGCTATTATTTGGTGGTTGTTTTGCACGGTGAGGTGTTTGCACTTGGACGTGACCTTGCCATAGCGTGCATGTCGTTTTCCGTCTTGTGTTGTTGTGTCTGTCATTGTACGCACACCGTTTGTGAAATTGTTTACTAAAGATACGTTTCATGTAATGTCGCTCGTCAATTCTCAATTTTTGCCGCCTCTATAACTCCAGTACGTATAGTTTTTGTTAAGCCGCGTTTCTTTTTCTTAACTGTTCATTGTTCTTTGTAGATGTGAAATAGCCTGATAAAGGACCCAATATATTGGTCCGAAATATAGCTTATATACACAAATGTGAGTTTCTTTTCCCAAATCGATCGAAAACCTGAATAATTTACCAATTATATATATATATATATATATATATATATATATATATATATATATATATATATATAAAAGTTGAGAGTTTGTATCGACCGTGGCTTCGTTGAGAGAAAACGCAAGTTAATCACGTGGGAAATCCAGTCAAATAGGCGATTTTAAAGGAAACTCCTTTTATCTCAGTTCGATATTTCGTCTTAATTTAAAACTTCTTCAAGAACAAGCTAGATACAATAAAAAGAAGGCATCAGTCAACAAATAAATGGTCATATTCACTATTTCACTACTTACAAATAGAGTTGGAGAAAAGTTTGCTTAGAGAAATGTGTCATCGGACAAACCATGCCAATACACCATCACAACAGAGCACAAACGCCAACGACGGTAACATTATAACACTGATAAACAAACTATTAGGACGACACAACTGTCTCCTCCTTGCAGACAACTGGTTGTGAGAAACGAAAATATTACAAGGTGACATGAATCAGGTTTCAGTGCCAGAGCCGCCAACACCAACAGTTACACGTGAATTTCTAGTTTTATTGTTAATTAGAAAAGAATAGATATTACTCAGTTGGCTAGTATCAGATTTGAAATTTAAGCTATTACCACTGTTACATTGAATGTGAAACATCTCCAAGAAAAGCCTGCACGTGTAATTACTTTCAACCGCAATAATTTCGGCTTCGCCCCACCTCATACTATGGTCGCAATCAATGGCATGTTGAGCTACTGCACAGTTCTTTTTGTGTAATTTAGTGTGACTTTTATGTAACGCTAGACGTGATTTAAGCCACTGACTTGTCTGACCATAGTACTTCTTGGGGCAACCACCGCACGGTATACAATAAACAACATTAGACCTCAAAAGGTGAGCGGTTTTATCTTTGACGTTGGAAAACAAAGTATTGACAATCTTTTTATTACTGACTACTATCCGAAACTCATCATTCTTAAACAGGTTAACCAATTTGGTAGATAGAGTATTGATCAGCGGAAGTTTCTTATATCTGACAAAGGCAACACTACAGCCGTCATCTGTCGCATGATCGGGAAAAGGACTGCTAAAAATCAATTTCTGAACCAATGTCTTAGGATACCCATTATTGATAAACGTCCCACTCAACTCACGCAAATTACCGTCAACGAATGAGAGATCACTGATCCGCACCACCCTACTCCTCATAGCTAACAATGTGTTTATTACTTTATCATACGTAGTATGTAAAGTATTGTAATCGTGCCAAAAAATTTTTTTGAGATTTTAGCGGAAATATGTCTTTTTGGGTCCCCTGAACATTTTTGACCAAGGTACAAAAAAATGTCTGTGTGTGTGTGTGGATGTGGGTGTGTGTGTGTGTGTGTGTGTGTGTGTGTGTGTGTGTGTGTGTGTGTGTGTGTGTGTGTGTGTGTGTGTGTGCCCGTTTTTTGTGGCGACGATTCCGGAGAAACTACTAAAGGTATCGGGACGAAACTTCATATTTAGAAGTTTCATGGCCAAACTTAGAGCTGAAAAGCTTTCTGTTAAAAAGGGTCCAAAGGAACTGGAGATTTAGTCTTAGCATTTTTGAAAGATTTTGTAAATAAGCCGGCATTTCTGGAATTTCGTCGAAATAGTTAAATCATAAATTAAACTAGAGGAAATTCTGAATAATTTATGACTATGACAATTTTTGGTACAATCAATAGTTTAGCTGCATGAGCAAATTCTATTTCATCGAGATCGGTCGTACTGCATTAAAACTAGTAGCCAGGATATGTCAGGTTATATGTCAGATGTGATTTTAATGACGGTGTAGATAGTGTCAAACGCTAATGCTTTGACAATACTACTGTCAATACAAGGTGCGTACGGATATTGTACAGCGTTAAGGTGCGTTTTCATTAGTGCTAATGGCAGTGGTAGTAGACGCCATTATAGTATTTCTAATAGAATTTGCTAGTGACTCAAGTTTATGTACATGCAAACTAATGTGTCACCATCACGACATACGAGAAACACTATAATTTCGTCTGCTACCACCGCCATTACCAACCATTGCCACCAATCGGAACGCGCCTACACACATTCTACACCCAATAACACGTGTCATTTGGACGGTGTTCCCGGTGTCAACGGAGTACAATATCCGAACGCAGCTTTAATCGACATATCTGTCTAGTTCTACTAGTTTTATTTTAATGCAGACATAGCCGATCTCGATCAAATAATATCTCATGCAGCTAAACTATTAATTTTATATATAGTATGATAAAGTCATGTGCCTGGCCACATCAGATTTTTTATGTATAGAATGACTAGAATAGTAATTGATGTATCTACCAGAGGCCGTGGGTTTCCTGTACCAGTCTAGGATAATCCCATTAGATGTCGGGTCACGTATGACCTTCGTATCCAAAAAGGAACCCCATAGTTGGTTTCTTCCTCCACCGTAAATTGTAGATGAGGATTAAAATTATTAAACGTATTTAAAATTTCATGCACCTTGTCAGCAGGAATAGCACAAATGATGTCATCTACATATTTGAAGAGAAAAGGGAGGCTAAATGACAGTTTCTTAATGCAACTCTCTAATAGGTTATCCATGACAATTTGAGCCAATATTGGACTCAATGGGGAGCCCATAGGCGTGCCAAATATCTGTTTGTAAAATCTGTCTTGAAAGGTTAAGTAACAATAGGCATGGACAAACCTAATCAAATCCAAGAAAAGCTCGAGAGGAATCGTGCAAGTTAGACCAACGACACCCCACACCTCCTCAACAGTTCTTATTACTAAATCAAGCGGTATATTGGTAAATAGTGAGACGACATCAAGTAAAATTAGGACAAAATTAGGTGGTAAAATTTTTCTTTCCATCTGTAGAAAATTACAAATCGAGTTGGACAACACGACAATTTGTTGCTTAGATATTGTTATTATATTATTGACATCGACATAAAAATATTAGCATTGACATGTTATAAAAGTTCATTCTACAAATAAACAAAGTTCTTTATGAACCGTGGGTTTTATTGAAGAGTTTTCACATTTTGGTGCCGAAACCCGGGAACTTTGGAACAACGATGGATGCAACTTTGAGAAGAGTTACACGAATGCAATTAAAGAAATTAATAAACAATGACAAGGATATGATAAGTCAAGAAACTGTACAAGATATCATCCCTAATGAAATTCAGGTATTGATCGCTCGCATAAAAGCTACACAGCTAACTTTGGAAGCACTCAATGAAAGACTAGCGCCAACGATCAGCGAGGATGTTATGGAAGATGAATGTTTAAAAATACTGGACTACAATGATCAAGCAGTGGAAATAACAGCACGGTTACAGCAGTATCAACGAGTGAAGGAAGCAACGCTTGCAGTACCTGTGTCAACGATAACGAACGCCACCGCCGCCGATCAAGCAACGTTTACAGCTCCAGTGACAAACACGAACGTCGTCTCCGATCGAATAGGTCAAAGGGAAGGTGGTTTCACGAATTCGGTGAGATTACCCCAATTAGAAATTATTCGACGGTGATATCATGTCTTGGCCAGCGTTTTGGGAACAATATTGTTCGGCAATTCATGATAACGTGAATTTAAACGACTGCGCGAAATTTGCTTATCTTAAAACTTATCTTTCTGGTCGAGCCGCTGTAACAATATCAGGTTTAACTACAAGTCAATCTTCATATAAAGACGCTATCGAAATGTTAAAAGCAGAATATGGCAATACGGAACGTATAATTGATTCTTACGTACAAAGACTTTTATCAATCGCACCAATACGAAGTGAGAAAGACATAAACGGACTTAGAAAATTATTTAATGCAACATCAACTATTGTAAGGTCTTTATCAACGCTAGGTGTATCGCCAGAACAATACGGACTTCTAGTTAAATCGACGATTTTCAAAGCCTTGCCGTATAGGCTACGGGTTTCTTTTAGTAAAGAAAAAATAAGCAAGGAAACTAATATCGGAGGGGAGAATGTACTATCGGTCAGCAGTAACTCGTCAGTAGTAGAGAATGTTGGCTACAAAAAGGAAATTGCCGCGCTACTACAATTTTTGAAAATCGAATTAGATTCGCTTGATCTAGCCCATTACGAAACGTCAACTGATTGCCAACGGGACACACAAGCACAACGATAGAACATACATCAAAAACAAATCCAACAATAATAATGATAGTTTTACCGCTGCTAGTTTGTTCACTCGTATAAAAGGATGTTTATTCTGCAAGGCGGAATCTCATGCGTCAGAAAATTGTGACGGAACTTTAACGATAAACGAAAAAAAGGATATTTTAAAACAAAATCGTTGTTGTTTTCGATGTACAAAGCCTTATCATACTTCAAAATTCTGCAAATCTAATATTCGATGCAATAACTGTAAACGCAGACATGCATATGTGTGATCCTCATATAACGACCTCTAATGAGAGAAAACTAATTGATATGGTTAAAGTTAGGGGTCCGACAGGTGTAGAAAAGGGAAGTACCTCTACGAGTCTATTGACCAATGAAAGATTAGACAACATATATTTGCAAACAGCGTGTGCACTTTTGATAAATAAAAATGATCAAACTTCAATTCGATTAGTATTAGATGGTGGCAGTCAGATAACATTCATAAAAGAATGCTTGTCACGACAAATGAAATTACCTGTGATTGACGAACATAAAATAGCTATCCAAACCTTTGGAAAAGCCACACGTGCACCTGTTAGGCTATGTAAAATGGTAAAAGTCAATTTAAAGGGAATAAACAACGAAGAAATCATACAAATTAACGCTGTTGAAGTACCCGAAATTTGTTTTGACTTCTTAAAACCGCCGTCGTTGATGGAACCAACGATTCGCGAGTTTTCGTCAAATTTCACACTGGCAGACTCTAATGTGAAAGGAAATTTCATTGGTATTGGGCTTTTGATTGGTGCAGATAATTATTGGAAATTGGTTACAGGTGAAACAAAGTCATTGTCAGAACACTTAACAGCAGTAAATACGAAATTAGGTTGGACACTGCATGGAGCTAGCAGTAGTTCAACAAAATCAGATGATTTGTTAGTGAATTGCAACTTGGCAAAGATGTTAAACTTAAATATGAATTATGATAACGTGGACTTAAAAAACTTTTGGTCATTAGAAACAATTGGTATAAACGCAAACGAAAAACAGTCTAACGATTTTACGAATAAATTTATAGAAAATAACGTCAAATGGAATTCCGAACGCTATGAGGTATCATTGCCCTGGAAAAATATTGAAAATTTAGATAATAATTACACAGGAGCATTGGTGCGGTTAAAAGGCTTAACTTTAAAGCTGTTAAGAGATAAGAAATTGAACGAATACGATAAGGTAATACGCGAATATATGAATAATGATTGTGCCGAACGCGTATTAACGGACAGCAAAGTTACAAAAAGAATTTACTATATGCCACATCACGCTGTGTATAAAGATGATAGAGTTACAACAAAAATTCGGGTTGTGTTCGACGCATCAGCACACGCATCTGGTTTCCAATCACTTAACCAACATTTATACACCGGCGATAATTTAGTACCAGATTTGATACGGATTTTGTTGCAATTTAGAATTGGATCGGTTGGGCTAATAGCGGATATTGAAAAAGCGTTCTTACAAGTAGCACTGTCGGAAGAAGATCGCGACGTTCATCGTTTTCTATGGTATGCCGACCCAATTCCTGAAAATATAGTGTTTGCAAATGACATACCGGAAATGGTGACGTACCGCATGAAACGTGTGACTTTTGGAATAACCACAAGTCCTTTCCTATTGTCAGTTACACTACGAAAACTTTTTAAAGATCAAGAGGATAATTATCCAACAAAGTCAAGTATATTATTAAAATCATTCTACGTCGATGACTTGGTTGTGGCAGTTGATAACGTAAACGAAGCTATCGAGCGATTTGATCAGTCGACACGGATAATTCAAGCAGGAAGCATGAATCTTCGAAAATGGCTTTCTAACGACACAACAATGCAACGACGATTTGGTGAAGAACCAAAACAAACGAAAGTGTTAGGAGTTTTATGGGACACACTCACCGATCAGTTAGGCGTTAATATCAGCTTCGGTGGGGAGAGTAAAGATGTGGTACCCACGAAACGTAATATTCTTCAAGTGGTAGCTAAAATATTTGATCCATTAGGTATACTCGGACCATTCACCGTTAGAGCAAAAATACTTTTACAGTCAATATGGAAAGAAAATTTGAAATGGGATGACGTCCTAGGAAAAGATTTACTTACAGAATGGTTAAAGTGGCATAATGAGATAGAATGGTTGACGGGAATGCGAGTGCCTAGATGTATTCTTCGAAAAAGACAAGCTCCAATTGAGCTACATGTATTTGCAGACGCTAGTTTGCAGGCATATGGACCTGTTGTTTACTTGAAAGACTTATCCACAAACGAATGTGAATATTTACTGTCAAAGAATAGAATTGCACCACTGAGTCAAGGTGGTAACAAAGAACTAACTTTGCCGAAATTGGAACTGACAGGAGCTCTATGTGCTTCAAGACTTCAACACTACGTCTTAAGCAATATGACGTTAAATGTAAAAGGTATAACCCTATGGTCAGATTCCAAAATAACATTATACTGGATAAGAGGAGCAACAAAAAAATGGAAACCGTACGTTCAAAATCGTGTGAACGAAATACAACGATTAAATCATGGAACATGGAGATATTGTCCTGGAAAGGAAAACCCTGCAGACTTGCTCACCAGAGGAATTACAGCAAAGAACTTAATTGAATCGGAATTATGGTTACATGGTCCAAACTGGTTAAAGAAGAATATAATGGAATGGCCTGTGGACGAATACTTTGAAGATATTCAAAACGTAACGAGCTTACTCATATGCAACAATGAAGACTTTGTTACAACACATGAGCCAATTTTTGATCTAGAAAAATTTAGTAAATTTGAAAAAATACTTCGAGTAACAGCATATATATTAAGGTTTGTAAGTAATACGAAGAAGAAAACAAAGAAATTGACGAATGACTTAAACGTAAATGAATTGAGAAATGCTGAACTTTACTGGTTTAAATATGTACAACGTATATCCTACGCTAACGAGTTACAGAACCTTTCAAAAGAAAAGCCGATAGACGCAACATCATCAATTTTGGCGTTGAATCCATTCATTGATGAAAATGGTCTTATTAGACTAGGAGGAAGATTAGAAGAAGCTCCCCTACCATATGCTACCAGACATCCGATTTTACTACCAAAAAGATCCACCATCGCCGAGAAAATAATATGGGATAGCCACGAAAAGGTTCTCCATTTTGGAGTGAATGCCACTTTAGCTGAAACTAGAAAAAAATATTGGATTGTACAAGGACGTCAATTTGTGAAAAGCGTTATTAAAAAATGTTTGAAGTGCAAACGTCTAAAAGGAAAGGCTGCAAATGAGAACTTTGCACCTATTCCTAAAGAAAGAATGTCAATGGGGAAACCATTTAATGTAACGGGAATTGATTTTACCGGACCATTACATATTAACATCAAAAACAAGAAAGAAAAGTGCTATATTGTGCTGTTTACGTGTGCTACGAGTAGAGCAATTCATTTGGAATTAGTAAAAGATTTAACGACTGATAGTTTTATTAGAAGTCTCAGAAGATTTATTGCTAGAAGAGGAGTACCAGAAATTATATATTCGGATAATGCAAAAACATTTCATCGTACTGCTTATGAATTACGGGAATTAACGACAATACTACAGAACAATCAAGTTCAAGAATACATTAATAAACACCGAATACAGTGGCGTTTTATTATGGAAAGAGCAGCATGGTGGGGTGGATTCTGGGAAAGGATGATAAAAACAGTTAAAGAAGCTTTAAAAATAACTCTTGGAAGGAAATTCATAGATATGGAAGAAATGCAAACTATCTTAACAGAGGTCGAAGCAACTGTAAACTCTAGACCTCTAACTTACCTTAGTGATGATACTACTAATCTCTTAAATCTTACACCATCACACTTTCTTCTTGGAAGTTCAGATACGGGACTTAGCTTCGATATAAGAGCAAACAAAATAGAAGGCAATGATGTGATGAGGCAATGGAGAAATAGAGAAAAAATAATTAGCAAATGTTGGGATGTATGGCGAAGAGATTATCTACAACAACTACGAACAGCGTATAAACAAGTCAAATCAAATAAAACTCAATTAGGAGATATAGTTTTGGTATACGACCAAAATTTACCAAGGTTGCAATGGAAGCTTGGAAAAATTGTATACATATGTCAAGGACGAGATATGAAAGTAAGAGCTTGCAAAATAAAGATGCCAAATGGTATAATTTTAAGAAGATCGGTGCAACATATCTATCCTATGGAGATTCAATCTAATGCGCCGGGGAGGATGTAGAAAATTACAAATAGAGTTGGACAACACGACAATTTGTTGCTTAGATATTGTTATTATATTATTGACATCGACATAAAAATATTAGCATTGACATGTTATAAAAGTTCATTCTACAAATAAACAAAGTTCTTTATGAACCGTGGGTTTTATTGAAGAGTTTTCACACATAACTGTTGCATGTCTGCGTTTACAGTTATTGCATCGAATATTAGATTTGCAGAATTTTGAAGTATGATAAGGCTTTGTACATCGAAAACAACAACGATTTTGTTTTAAAATATCTTTTTTTTCGTTTATCGTTAAAGTTCCGTCACAATTTTCTGACGCATGAGATTCCGCCTTGCAGAATAAACATCCTTTTATACGAGTGAACAAACTAGCAGCGGTAAAACTATCATTATTATTGTTGGATTTGTTTTTGATGTATGTTATATCGTTGTGCTTGTCTGTGTCCCGTTGGTAATCAGTTGACGTTTCGTAATGGGCTAGATCAAGCGAATCTAATTCGATTTTCAAAAATTGTAGTAGCGCGGCAATTTCCTTTTTGTAGCCAACATTCTCTACTACTGACGAGTTACTGCTGACCGATAGTACATTCTCCCCTCCGATATTAGTTTCCTTGCTTATTTTTTCTTTACTAAAAGAAACCCGTAGCCTATACGGCAAGGCTTTGAAAATCGTCGATTTAACTAGAAGTCCGTATTGTTCTGGCGATACACCTAGCGTTGATAAAGACCTTACAATGTTGCAATGTTACAATGTTGCATTAAATAATTTTCTAAGTCCGTTTATGTCTTTCTCACTTCGTATTGGTGCGATTGATAAAAGTCTTTGTACGTAAGAATCAATTATACGTTCCGTATTGCCATATTCTGCTTTTAACATTTCGATAGCGTCTTTATATGAAGATTGACTTGTAGTTAAACCTGATATTGTTACAGCGGCTCGACCAGTTAGATAAGTTTTAAGATAAGCAAATTTCGCGCAGTCGTTTAAATTCACGTTATCATGAATTGCCGAACAATATTGTTCCCAAAACGCTGGCCAAGACATGATATCACCGTCGAATTTAATAATTTCTAATTGGGGTAATCTCACCGAATTCGTGAAACCACCTTCCCTTTGACCTATTCGATCGGAGACGACGTTCGTGTTTGTCACTGGAGCTGTATTCGGCACCAATTCGCCACTGTATTCGGTGTTTATTAATGTATTCTTGAACTTGATTGTTCTGTAGTATTGTCGTTAATTCCCGTAATTCATAAGCAGTACGATGAAATGTTTTTGCATTATCTGAATATATAATTTCTGGTACTCCTCTTCTAGCAATAAATCTTCTGAGACTTCTAATAAAACTATCAGTCGTTAAATCTTTTACTAATTCCAAATGAATTGCTCTACTCGTAGCACACGTAAACAGCACAATATAGCACTTTTCTTTCTTGTTTTTGACGTTAATGTGTAATGGTCCGGTAAAATCAATTCCCGTTACATTAAATGGTTTCCCCGTTGACATTATTTCTTTAGGAATAGGTGCAAAGTTCTCATTTGCAGCCTTTCCTTTAGACGTTTGCACTTCAAACATTTCTTAATAACACTTTTCACAAATTGACGTCCTTGTACAATCCAATACTTTTTTCTAGTTTAAGCTAAAGTGGCATTCACTCCAAAATGGAGAACCTTTGCGTGGCTATCCCATATTATTTTCTCGGCGATCGTGGATCTTTTTGGTAGTAAAATCGGGTGTCTGGTAGCATATGGTAGGGGAGCTTCTTCTAATCTTCCTCCTAGTCTAATAAGACCATTTTCATCAATGAATGGATTCAACGCAAAAAATGATGATGTTGCGTCTATCGGCTTTTCTTTTAAAAGGTTCTTTAACTCGTTAGCGTAGGATATACGTTGTACATATTTAAACCAGTAAAGTTCAGCATTTCTCAATTCATTTACGTTTAAGTCATTCGTCAATTTCTTTGTTTTCTTCTTCGTATTACTTACAAACCTTAATATATATGCTGTTACTCGAAGTATTTTTTCAAATTTACTAAATTTTTCTAGATCAAAAATTGGCTCATGTGTTGTAACAAAGTCTTCATTGTTGCATATGAGTAAGCTCGTTACGTTTTGAATATCTTCAAAGTATTCGTCCACAGGCCATTCCATTATATTCTTCTTTAACCAGTTTGGACCATGTAACCATAATTCCGATTCAATTAAGTTCTTTGCTGTAATTCCTCTGGTGAGTAAGTCTGCAGGGTTTTCCTTTCCAGGACAATATCTCCATGTTCCATGATTTAATCGTTGTATTTCGTTCACGCGATTTTGAACGTACGGTTTCCATTTTTTTGTTGCTCCTCTTATCCAGTATAATGTTATTTTGGAATCTGACCATAGGGTTACACCTTTTATATTTAACGTCATATTGTTTAAGACGTAGTGTTGAAGTCTTGAAGCACATAGAGCTCCTGTCAGTTCCAATTTCGGCAAAGTTAGTTCTTTGTTACCTCCTTGACTCAGTGGTGCAATTCTATTCTTTGACAGTAAATATACACATTCGTTTGTGGATAAGTCTTTCAAGTAAACAACAGCTCCATATGCCTGCAAACTAGCGTCTGCAAATACATGTAGCTCAATTGGAGCTTGTCTTTTTCGAAGAATACATCTAGGCACTCGCATTCCTGTTAACCATTCTATCTCATTATACCACTTTACCCATTCTGTAAGTAAATCTTTTCCTAGGACGTCATCCCATTTCAAATTTTCTTTCCATATTGACTGTAAAAGTATTTTTGCTCTAACGGTGAATGGTCCGAGTATACCTAATGGATCAAATATTTTAGCTACCACTTGAAGAATATTACGTTTCGTGGGTACCACATCTTTACTCTCCCCACCGAAGCTGATATTAACGCCTAACTGATCGGTGAGTGTGTCCCATAAAACTCCTAACACTTTCGTTTGTTTTGGTTCTTCACCAAATCGTCGTTGCATTGTTGTGTCGTTAGAAAGCCATTTTCGAAGATTCATGCTTCCTGCTTGAATTATCCGTGTCGACTGATCAAATAGCTCGATAGCTTCGTTTACGTTATCAACTGCCACAACCAAGTCATCGACGTAGAATGATTTTAATAATATACTTGACGTTGTTGGATAATTATCCTCTTGATCTTTAAAAAGTTTTCGTAGTGTAACTGACAATAGTAAAGGACTTGTGGTTATTCCAAAAGTCACACGTTTCAGGCGGTACGTCACCATTTCCGGTATGTCATTTGCAAACACTATATTTTCAGGAATTGGGTCGGCATACCATAGAAAACGATAAACGTCGCGATCTTCTTCCGACAGTGCTACTTGTAAGAACGCTTTTTCAATATCCGCTATTAGCCCAACCGATCCAATTCTAAATTCCAACAAAATCCGTATCAAATCTGGTACTAAATTATCGCCGGTGTATAAATGTTGGTTAAGTGATTGGAAACCAGATGCGTGTGCTGATGCGTCGAACACAACCCGAATTTTTGTTGTAACTCTATCATCTTTATACACAGCGTGATGTGGCATATAGTAAATTCTTTTTGTAACTTTGCTGTCCGTTAATACGCGTTCGGCACAATCATTATTCATATATTCGCGTATTACCTTATCGTATTCGTTCAATTTCTTATCTCTTAACAGCTTTAAAGTTAAGCCTTTTAACCGCACCAATGCTCCTGTGTAATTATTGTCTAAATTTTCAATATTTTTCCAGGGCAATGATACCTCATAGCGTTCGGAATTCCATTTGACGTTATTTTCTATAAATTTATTCGTAAAATCGTTAGACTGTTTTTCGTTTGCGTTTATACCAATTGTTTCTAATGACCAAAAGTTTTTTAAGTCCACGTTATCATAATTCATATTTAAGTTTAACGTCTTTGCCAAGTTGCAATTCACTAACAAATCATCTGATTTTGTTGAACTACTGCTAGCTCCATGCAGTGTCCAACCTAATTTCGTATTTACTGCTGTTAAGTGTTCTGACAATGACTTTGTTTCACCTGTAACCAATTTCCAATAATTATCTGCACCAATCAAAAGCCCAATACCAATGAAATTTCCTTTCACATTAGAGTCTGCCAGTGTGAAATTTGACGAAAACTCGCGAATCGTTGGTTCCATCAACGACGGCGGTTTTAAGAAGTCAAAACAAATTTCGGGTACTTCAACAGCGTTAATTTGTATGATTTATTCGTTGTTTATTCCCTTTAAATTGACTTTTACCATTTTACATAGCCTAACAGGTGCACGTGTGGCTTTTCCAAAGGTTTGGATAGCTACTTTATGTTCGTCAATCACAGGTTACAAAAAGTGAAGGTATCTTTGACATTGTACTTTTCATCGTCCTTAAGGGATGTCTGCAAAATGTCAGCCAAGAATTTAGCGAGAGCAAAAGTAGGGAGGAGGGGTGGGGTGTCGTTGGTCTAACTTGCACGATTCCTCTTGTTGTGCTGGGATTGTTGGAACGCCTCACTCTCATTCTGGGTTTGATGTGTTTTGTTGGCGCCCTTGGTTCGACTGTGCTTGTGCTGTGTTCGCTGGTGTTGGGAACCCTGACTTCCTGCTCTAACTTCACTTACTACAGCATCCCGACCTAACCTATAAACACGAAAATTAGTTTGGTCTGCCTCTTCTTTTCAATACCGTGGATGTTTGGTGTTGTTCTTACGTTGTTTTTATCCGCTCTTCAGGCCCGAGTATGTATTGAATTTCATTTTGTGTTTGTGAACTGTGGTTTGATGTAATCGTAAGTGTTTTTTTTTTAGCGTCGGGAGCGTTGACCTTGCTACTGAGATTACTTTGGATTAAATACTTGCAATACTTGTGAAATGGACTGGTTGTTATGCTTGAATTATTAAACACCCCACACTCATGGACTTGATCCTGAATGTGGACATATTACTCTAGTTGTAAGTCTCGTACTGTCACGTCGCTTCGTTATTCTGACGCTTTGCACCATGTCTCTTTGTAGTTTCCTGAGGATGCTGGCAACAGTCAGTGAAATATATAGAAGCAAAGACAATTGAGTGAATTATTTCGTGGACCTTTTTCCCAAGAATTTGAACTCATTATCGACTGTAATATATATATATATATATATATATATATATATATATATATATATATATATATATATATATATATATATATATATATATAGCAGTAAGGAAGATAAAAACGGTAGCAGAGGTGTACACACGACTAAAAGACAAAACCCCGACCCTGTCACAGGCAAATGTGATTTACAGACTTCAATGTGCAGATTGCCAAAAGTACTACATTGGCCAAACGTCTCAACTACTCAAAAACAGACTAGCGGGACACCGAAGCGACTGCTCAAAGAATCCAGATAGATGCATGCTAGCGACACACGTGCACAAAGAGGACCACAAAATAAGGTACGATGAAGTACAAATTTTAGACATCGAACCAAATTATGCTAAACGGTCCTTTTTAGAGATGTACCACATACACAAAACCGAACAGGTTTTAAACAAAAGATCAGACATACAAGACCTAAGCGCATTATATACATATGTACTGGAATTGGATAAAAATGACCGCAATCAAACAGACAGCTTATACAACAAAGCCATAACATTCTAAACCACTCGACAGCCAAGGTATATTCAAGGTCAATAAATAAAACAACATTTAATTCCTGGGTAATTACAGCTTTTATTCTTCACAACCAAATTTTATGAAATAAACATTTAAAAACAAATAGACGAACTTCACACGGACGCTGACACTCTTGGCGCCATCTAGCGACACCACGGTGAACCATTGTCTAAACAGCAAATGTCGATCGAAGAAGCGAGATCAGTGCAGAGATATTTTATCGAAGAGAATTAACAGCATCCGTACGACAAAGGCTAATTGGAGCCCGCAATTAACTCGAAATATTAGTGAATGTCCTCATACTTATTGTATTTTATGCGTTGGAAGATTCGTTGGCGGGGTTTTATTAGCATCCTCACTTGCAACGTAAGTTAGGTTATGTATAGGCATTGTATTGTACATGTAATTAGTTTTAAATTGTTAAAATGTTCTGAAATGTTCTGTTCTCTGTAAATTTTAGTGTCCTGAAGAAGGTGATAAAATAAAAGCACCGAAAGCTCGACTTATGCAGAAAGAGTAGTTTCATTTAAAGTATCCGGTCGAATACCAGTTATTACGATTATCCTTATATATATATATATATATATATATAGTTGAAGATAAGCTTCTTTGATCGTGAACTGTAGAGAGGAGGTTAGTTGGGTGTTCGATCAGTTAATAATTGAGAAACTCGCTTTCTTTGTTGATTGCTATATTTCGAACCTGTATTGGGTTCTTCTTCAGGCAATACAAAATCTACAATGATAGAACAGGCACAAAATGAGCCATCGAAACAACAACAATTAAACAAAAAACACTTACGTGGAGTTACATGAGGCGGCAAAAACTTTGTGAGTTAACATTTTCCTTTCATGACGCAACTAAACGTATTTGCGGCGAACATAATAACCTTAACACTAAACACGTGTACGCACATTAAAACACCAAGGACGACAGATGTTACCAACGCCAACGTTGTGTGGAGTGAAAATTGTCAAATCGCTTCCAACAGTCAGAAAAGAAAATTCTCCAGAGCCGTGAGGTTAGAAAGCTAAGCTCGAGTTACTGCCAATTGAATTGGCTTTGGTGTTGTGACGGTTTTTGTCAAATTGTAAAATATTGGAATAAATAATGCTCAAAGAATCAGTATCTTTTTTAAAATTTACGGTGTTATCAGTGCAATTTATATTATACATTTCTAAAAACATTCTATTGTGGTAATTGCACTCCGTATCTAATATTTTAACACTACTGAAATCAAAAGTATGACCATTCTGCAAAGCATGACAAGCCAAGGCACATCTGGTCTTCTTTGTGTTACAATCACTTTTATGTAAATTAATACGGTTCCGAAGCCACTGACTAGTTTGACCAACATATTTGCCCTCACAATCGTTACACGGAATACAATAAAATACGTTTGATTTAAATAGTAAGGGTGTTACATCTTTAATTTTACTGAATATTCGTGTTAATTTGAGGGGATAATGGTGAACTACTTTTATGTTTTCAGAAATTAACGGTTGAAAAACTTTCACAAGTTTGCCTGTTACAACAGGTAATGACATTAATTTGATGTAAGAAGGCACTTGGTCACTTAGCGGATCAAATATGCTCCCAGTGTGAGCAGTATTAGTATACGTGGAGAATAATATCTTGTTGATCAATTTCAATGGAAAACCGTTATTCAAGAACACGTTCTGAAGCTTTTTTAGTGCTGAAGGCTGAAATTGTGGGTCACAAATTTTAAGTACACGATCTTTCATAGTAGTAATGGTATTAACTTTATGGCTGAAAGCATGACCTGAGTGGAAATTTATGTAACGACCACAGTAAGTTGGCTTTGTATACCAGTCAATAGAAACAGAACCGCCTCCCACGTTTAAAACCCTGCAATCCAGAAAAGGAACGCAACCAGCAGTTTCCAACTCAACTGTGAACTGTATACTCTCATTAAAACTGTTCAGGATCGTCAACGTATCCTCCACCTCACCAATCGGAACGCAAGTGACAATGTCATCAACAAACTTATACAAAAAGGGTGTGTGGAAACCAAAAAGTGGTAGAGTATGGTCTAATACATAATCCATCACAATAACAGCTAGGATCGGGCTAATAGGGGAACCCATTGGGGTACCAAACACCTGTAGATAACATTGGTCATTAAAAGTGAATAACACGTTCGAGAAAATAAACTTCAATGTTTGAATGAAAGTTTCCAATGAGAAAGTACAATTAGGCTCCACTAAATCCCACTTCTCAGCAACAATGTCAGTGACCAGGTCAAGAGGTATTTTCGTGAATAGACTGACCACATCGAATGAAACCAAAGTATAATTGGGGGGAATAACTACATTTTTTATTTTGTTGACAAAATCAAACGAATCTGCAACATTATAGTCAGTGTTATTAAGGAAAGACAAAGATAGAATGTCTGCTAAATGCTTTGAGAGTTTATAAGTCGCTGAACCTGAAGCCGAAATGATGGGTCCAAGTGGCACTCCATCTTTGTGTATTTTAGGTAAGAAGTAAGCTTTACTTAACGTTGAGTTTCTAGTAGTCAACTCAACGTTAAGTAAAGCTTACTTCTTACCTAAAATACACAAAGATGGAGTGCCACTTGGACCCATCATTTCGGCTTCAGGTTCAGCGACTTATAAACTCTCAAAGCATTTAGCAGACATTCTATCTTTGTCTTTCCTTAATAACACTGACTATAATGTTGCAGATTCGTTTGATTTTGTCAACAAAATAAAAAATGTAGTTATTCCCCCCAATTATACTTTGGTTTCATTGGATGTGGTCAGTCTATTCACGAAAATACCTCTTGACCTGGTCACTGACATTGTTGCTGAGAAGTGGGATTTAGTGGAGCCTAATTGTACTTTCTCATTGGAAACTTTCATTCAAACATTGAAGTTTATTTTCTCGAACGTGTTATTCACTTTTAATGACCAATGTTATCTACAGGTGTTTGGTACCCCAATGGGTTCCCCTATTAGCCCGATCCTAGCTGTTATTGTGATGGATTATGTATTAGACCATACTCTACCACTTTTTGGTTTCCACACACCCTTTTTGTATAAGTTTGTTGATGACATTGTCACTTGCGTTCCGATTGGTGAGGTGGAGGATACGTTGACGATCCTGAACAGTTTTAATGAGAGTATACAGTTCACAGTTGAGTTGGAAACTGCTGGTTGCGTTCCTTTTCTGGATTGCAGGGTTTTAAACGTGGGAGGCGGTTCTGTTTCTATTGACTGGTATACAAAGCCAACTTACTCTGGTCGTTACATAAATTTCCACTCAGGTCATGCCTTCAGCCATAAAGTTAATACCATTACTACTATGAAAGATCGTGTACTTAAAATTTGTGACCCACAATTTCAGCCTTCAGCACTAAAAAAGCTTCAGAACGTGTTCTTGAATAACGGTTTTCCATTGAAATTGATCAACAAGATATTATTCTCCACGTATACTAATACTGCTCACACTGGGAGCATATTTGATCCGCCAAGTGACCAAGTGCCTTCTTACATCAAATTAATGTCATTACCTGTTGTAACAGGCAAACTTGTGAAAGTTTTTCAACCGTTAATTTCTGAAAACATAAAAGTAGTTCACCATTATCCCCTCAAATTAACACGAATATTCAGTAAAATTAAAGATGTAACACCCTTACTATTTAAATCAAACGTAGTTTATTGTATTCCGTGTAACGATTGTGAGGGCAAATATGTTGGTCAAACTAGTCAGTGGCTTCGGAATCGTATTAATTTACATAAAAGTGATTGTAACACAAAGAAGACCAGATGTGCCTTGGCTTGTCATGCTTTGCAGAATGGTCATACTTTTGATTTCAGTAGTGTTAAAATATTAGATACGGAGTGCAATTACCACAATAGAATGTTTTTAGAAATGTATAATATAAATTGCACTGATAACACCGTAAATTTTAAAAAAGATACTGATTCTTTGAGCATTATTTATTCCAATATTTTACAATTTGACAAAAACCGTCACAACACCAAAGCCAATTCAATTGGCAGTAACTCGAGCTTAGCTTTCTAACCTCACGGCTCTGGAGAATTTTCTTTTCTGACTGTTGGAAGCGATTTGACAATTTTCACTCCACACAACGTTGGCGTTGGTAACATCTGTCGTCCTTTGTGTTTTAATGTGCGTACACGTGTTTAGTGTTAAGGTTATTATGTTCGCCGCAAATACGTTTAGTTGCGTCATGAAAGGAAAATGTTAACTCACAAAGTTTTTGCCGCCTCATGGAACTCCACGTAAGTGTTTTTTGTTTAATTGTTGTTGTTTCGATGGCTCATTTTGTGCCTGTTCTATCATTGTAGATTTTGTATTGCCTGAAGAAGAACCAAATACAGGTTCGAAATATAGCAATCAACAAAGAAAGCGAGTTTCTCAATTATTAACTGATCGAACACCCAACTAACCTCCTCTATATATATATATATATATATATATATATATATATATATATATATATATATATATATATATATATATATATATATATATATTACAGTCGATAATGAGTTCAAATTCTCCACTCGGTAAATGTTGGCTCATTGCTAACCCATATAAATTGTTAATGTCAAAGTACATTAAATAGGATTGTTCATGATCAGTATTATAATCTTTCATGTACTTATTATTGGCTTTTCCATAACGGTTAGAACACTGAGAGATCCCACCTCTGATTCCCCGTTCAATAAACATAAACATATCAACGTCGGTGAGTAATTCTAAGTTAACATTAGTAATTTTTAACATGGCATCGAATGCTAAGCCAGGCGCTGTACAATAGTGCAGCGGGTCTAAACCGTAAGTAGATTTACAAATTTTTCTAATAGTTTCAAAAACATCGCTTAAAATTAAAACAGTTTTCAGTTTTCAAGTATAACTCTGCATACTGTTGAATATTTTCAACTTTGAATTGATTCCATACATCACACGCGTGTTTATAATCAGACTCTGATAGCCCCTTATTGTTTAACTTACTATAAAAATGTTCCCTAGATGGTAAAGATGTTTCCTCGAGCTTATTCCAATTATCTAAATATTCATTACCTTTCCTTTGAAACAATTTAAATTCATGATCATTTTTACACATTTTCCTGGTAATTATCTTTTGATTATCATTTAAATAAGACCCCAATTTGTCTAAACTGCTTGCCATAAAGCGAAAAAAATCTATAAATTTGATATTTACCTTTGTCTAATATACTTTGTAAAAGAAATGTATTTTTCCTTATTCAGTGGTAATAGACTAGTTTTACCTGGAATATTAACTGCGATTGCTTTTATAATAAAATGAGAATCGTAACCGGAGAGATTATGGAAAACTACTGGAATTGCATGTGAATCTTGCAATTTCAAGTTGCATAAGTTATGAGCACTACCTCCAAATTTTCCTGTAAAATGATTGTGATCCCTGACCTTATAATTTGATGTGGTAAATGGCACAGACAACACAGACACCGCAGTAAATGTTAATTTCGATGCCCCTACCACATCTTCTTACTCTATCCCCCACCATCTGTTTTCTCTCTTTTTTGATGGGCCCGCGAGTAGGTGGCGCTGAGCTCTCTGTGCTCACAGTGGCGCCATATTTAAAATATTGGTTTCAAATTAATTGTACCTTTTCAAATAAATTGTAAATTTACTTACTTACCATTTTGCTTAATATTGTGTGAGGTACATTTTCAACGTCAGATGACATTGACGAGGAAAATCTGTGTTGACGCGGCCAGAAAAATACGAGTGTCAAATATCTTGGAACCAGCGACTAATGATCTTTACAATAACAACAAATATATTAAAACTTTTCATCATGATCTTTATAATATACTTAAAAAATATTAAACTGAGACATACTAAAATAAAATACTTAGTCGTTATAATTTCTATAACAATAGTCCATAATGATGAAACTAACAAGCGTATATAAAAACAAAGTTATTATTTTCTTATACACTAATGATAGCACAAGTTAAAATGAATACAACCGGTTTTAATAAAACAGTAATACTTTATGAACTCCATAATGTAACATGCACAAGTTGTCACAAAATTATTAGAAATTGTTATCCGCTGATTTAAGTTTAAACTTTTTAACAAATATTGGAACAAATAAAAGACATTTTAAAAGTAAAGTAACTTGTGCGCTGCCTATATAACCCATTTACTAACTAGGTATATGTAGTTTTTGGCTTATGCTGTGCACCAACGACAATAAAAATTTTCAAATTATTCTTGTCTTGTTTACTCAAAATCAAGCTCATTTTAATATTGATATCCCCAAATGTTGTTTGTTTTTTTCTGAATCCATATTTATCTGGATTAGATTTAAGGAATTATTTTTGCACCAAAATAACAACAGCTTGTTTGAAAATTTTAGATGATCCCAACTCGTTAGTCACATGAAAATGACAAATTTGCAAAAGTTGACAATAAGCCTAGTATTTACGACCATCAATGACTACATTGGGCCACATGAAAAAATATCGATTTCAACATCAACTTTTTAGTTAATGCGTCTAATAAAAATTAAAAAAAAATATAAAATTTAGTTTTTTATAAAATTGTTCAGCACAAGTTTGCAGCAATTCTGTAAGTATACAAATATGAGAAAACAAAAATATAATAAAATTTTGCAAAAAGTATGTTCTACGGGGGAATGGTGTCACGTCGAGGAAGCGAGGACACAGGCATGATTACGAAGATAATCCTGGCGAAATAAGGACGGAAGGCAACCCTAATACGTATAGTAGGTATTACATTTTAATCAGCTGTACAACAATTAATTTAATGGCTTAAATAGTAAATGGCAAAAATATGTAATACTAATTTTGATCCACTTTTTAATTTAATAAGGTGTTGGAAAACAACAATTTTTAAAAATGTTCAAACCATGTTAGATTTATGTTTAATCAAGCAATATGAAAATTCAATTCTTCTCTGTTTTCTGAGTACAAAATGTTAATAAACTCTTGCCCAATCATCAATGATGATTTATTGATTGACCTTTTGAAGAATCTATTATTTGTGATATTCTAAATTATATAAAATTAATATATTTCAAATACAATGAATCAAGTTTGCCACGGACTGGACTTATGAACGCTAAGTAAATTTGTTAATTTGTCAAAAAACTTGACATGATTCACTTCTTTGATTTCAAAAGTATTGGTTTTTTAATACACTTGTGTATAACACAAGTAAACAACGCTTAGCATAAAAACGATATTAAGTGATCCCCATGGGTTTAACTTAAATTTAGATTGAATGCAGCTCACACACTGCACGTTGCTGTGTTTTGGTCACATATCTCTCATATAAGGCTGTGCTCTGAAATTGTAACATCACTTCACCAAATCAAGAGGTTTAGTTAGTTCTTTTGAGCTTCGCACTGTCACAATATTGTCAAGGACCTAGGTGGATTACTATGACATTCGTGTGCTGAAGCAGTCTATTCTGATGATTCTCTGCAACTTTCCAATTTCGTTCGTTAGTAATTCCATCTTTAGGTCCCTGTGAAGACAGCTATTTCTAATATACCAAGGTGGGCCCACAATGTTTCTTAGCCCCTTATTTTGGAAGCGTTGAATGATGCTGATAATGCTTGGCTAAGTGCAGCCCCACTAAAAAAAGAAAAAGCTTTAAGTAACTGCTTGTAAAGTAGGAGTTTATTATATGCCAACAGAGTCTACTTTCTATTAATAAGCCACTAGTCTTTTTTGTGTCTTATGACCAATTGTTCTCATTTCTTTTTAACGTATTTCATTTATTACCTCTTTAGGATTAACGTAAGTATTTGATTTCCTTGGATTATTGTAGAATTGGTAACTTCTTCCAAAACTTGACTTCATTTGGAGAGAATTGTTTTCTCATTAGCAGAATTTGGGTGATTGATTTCGTAAGTCCTTTAGTCGCTGTCCATAGTGAATAATCTATGCTTACGTCATTTATTGAGGTCTTCCTGTGGTTGACAGCCCGGAAATTATGTTGGTACAGCGTCCCTCTTTAGTCCAACGTTTGCAAAATAGCGAGGATCGAAGCTTCCAGAAGTAAAATGCTTGCTACAAATTCGCAAATGTTTTGGTAGGCATGACGGTACATAGAGCACTGCCACTCAACGGACCTGATTTAAAAAAAATATTTTATAAATAATATTTTATATTTTATATGACATGCAGACAAGGGTGACCAGCTATTTTTTTACATAAATATAATTACTTCTAAGTAAAAAGCTGGTCACCCTTCTGAAAGTTCCCGTACTACTGGTTGCCATTTGGTGATATCACTTTGTGCCCAGGCGATTGTGGTAAAACTTTGACAGTTATTATATGGCCGCAAGATATTAAAAGTTCACTTCAACAGGACTTGTAAAAGTATTGCTTTTTGGTGCTTTAAAAATAAAAAAAAACTGATAAAATTTGGGATAAACACCGTATAAGATTGCATATGTGATATTGAATAGGGCCAAAGACCACATTAAAAAGTTTCTTGAATACACAAAATCAAAGATTATTTGCTCCGCACCTATATCATCGGTTGGCTTCCCATCGGTATCTAACTTCTGCATCGCAGGGCATCAATAATAAAATATTTGACCGAACAGTCTTAAATGTATGTAGGTACAGTGTTTTGTTTAGAGAAAATTACGACAGTCAAAAGATGTTTTAGATCACCGTACAACAATTACCTGGACATATTAGCAATATGTTATTCTATATGTACTCACCTATCATGAGGGTTCGGAGAAACAAAACAACTTTCGCCCTTCGTCTTCCGAATCGCCGCACACAATACACAACATATTTTGTAAACGTCACGCAGCAAATAGAAACTTAAACGCCAAAATACTGTCAGGTCGAACAATATTCAAACAAAGTGACAACTGACAACTGACTTCAAACTACGAAACAGGCGGTGATTCACAAAATATTTCTACCGAATGTGGCGCCATCAATGAACTATATAACCAAGTTAGTCATATATGATTACAGGTTTCTTTAAATTCTACATGGTAAATAGCGCCCCCTGGCCAAGGGACCATCCTAAAAGGAACGATATACAGAATTAATGAGCTGAAAAGAAACAGAGATATGGGGCATAAATTGCTATCTCGCTGCGGTGTCTGTATTATCTGTGGTAAATGGTTTTAAACAAAGATAGCATTTTTTGCACGTTTATGTTGTTCTTTTTCAATCATTGATAAATTCATTGGTACTATATTGACAAATTTTGCATTTAATCCCAATGCAACTTGTTCTAATTTCTTTGCAAACCAAATACTGCAGTCTCTACCTGTATACAATTCAAATTTCGAAAGTGAATCATCAAAAGAACATTTTAAATAGTAAGCAATACTAAATGCTTCATGTTTCTGTTCCCTTTTCAAAGTTGTAGTAACCTTACTATCATGATGTTTTAATAGAATGCTTTCGATATCAGCATAGATGATAAAAGGAACATCTAACACATTTTTATAATTACTAAACGACATTATGTTTTCTGGTTCTTTAGGCAAAATAATTTTAGCTTTATTTATGTTTCTACATACGGTAATGTCTGTTTAATGTTTCCTGAGTTATAAAATGATTTAAACAACGATTACAGATCCAGCTTTTATTTTTAGAATCTGGAAGTTGATTCCTTAATAAACTGGATACATTTTTAATTAATGCAAAATGATTTTGTCGTGTAACGTAATCATCGTCATCAACAACACTAATTTCAGTTTTGAAATTTAATACCAGCATATTTTAGTTTATCACTAAAGTGTGGATACGACTTAGGTCTAGAAACGCTTTTCTTCTTTTTATCACATGGATACTTCCAGGCAATAATTGACCATAAAAAGCAATCATCATTTTTTATATTAATTACTGATTTCGTGTTGCTAATAAATTGTGGAATTGACACATACGTTGGTATACCACAGCTTATTGGCGTATAGTTATAAATATTAACTTTTAATTGTAAAATCTGATAGAGCGCCCAACCTCAGTCACGCTCTTCAAAGCCCTGCAATTTTGTTACTATTTCATTTTTGACATGTTCTCTATACCATTCCTTTAAATTTACACCATTACCTATTGGTTATTACCTCGGTTTTGGTAGGAAAATGTTTATTATCAGTATCACTGTTCTGTGGTTTAACAAAATTCGCATAGAATACAGTATTAAAATTTAACAGAGACATTTTTAACGCTTTTTTTATTTTCAATGAAAAACTCTTAAATGCTTTATCTAAAAAAAATCAGTATCGAAAATTTTGTAATTAATGATAACACCGCTTTGACCGCTTGTTCCCATTGTAGGTTTTGCTTTTGTGTAGGTTTTTTCTTTTATTTGCCAACCATTTAAATCGTTCTTTGAAACATTTAAGTAACCCTAAATTAGATTCTAATTTGAAAAAGTTTCCACTATTAACAGATTTATTTTTGATTGCTTTCCGAAGTTAGAATTAATTTATTTATTGATTTCACCAACGCAATAATTGAGAACGTGTTTTAATTATTCTGCTTACCTCTTCAAGGTTCTTAATAACAACACTCGATAAGTCGGCAACTGTTTCTGGTGACGACATTGCAAATATGTTGTCTACATAAATGTTTTTCTATGTAATATATAGACCTCCTGTTCAGTTTTTTTAACATTGAGTATTTAAGTATAATCTATTTTGAGTTCGGTCTTAGACGGATATAGCATCTCATCGCACTGGGGTCATGACCTCTCTAATTGATATGAACAAACATAATATACGGTGATTTTTGTCACGTAAGCATTCGGGAATATTCCACAAATTCGGAAATATTCCATTACATGTTGTTATCACATCATGTGATTATATGATGATGAAATGTCTCCATAAACAAATTTGCTATTTACCCGGAAATAATTATATATTTGTTATCTCAATGGATTTCTAAGAAATGCTAGATGCATTATTAACGATCGCATGATCACATTTTTAAATAATAATTTCTAGATTCAACAACATTTACTTACAATGTATTCGAAAATATGTTTATCACTTACCCGGAAATAATTATGTTAGTCTGGCAGTTAAAGTCTATAGTCGAGATACATTTGTTATCACAATGGAAATTCACCGTTGCTAGCGCGTGATTATACATTTTTAATTAAAATTACTATCGTCAACAAAATTTGGGCATATATTTTGTGAAAATCGTTCAAGTTGTAGTGTACTGCTTTCAGCTACTGCAACGGCAACAACAACTACTACTCGAACCACCATCATGGCATCCATGCCAAGCACCATCATCGTGAAACCTACAAGTGTGCGTCTCCCAACCATGATGCTGTTCATAATCTGCAAGCAGCTACGACGTGAAAAGCATAACAGAAAAGGACGGTCAGGTAATGCTAAGTCTATCATACAGGCCTAAATTGACCACACTACAGAGCAAGTTTGGCGACCTGCCTGTAACATACATGAAATTACATCTCGAAAACCAAGAGGAACTCTACATATTCCGGGAAGCATTGAAGATATTTATTTTCAATGTGCACGTTGAGGCAGATGAACCGATAATGTTGGAGGCAGCACCTGAAGAAGAAGAAGTACCTCAAGCACCTCAAGCCAAGCAGCAACAGAAACCACAAAAGAGGAAGCGCAAGGTATACGTGATTCCGGAAAGCGACCACGAGGATGTGACAGAAGTTGAAGAGGACGAAGAAGAAGACGATGACTCGCAATAATTTGAGTATGCTGAAACGGAACCGGTGCCGGTTAAGATTTAAAAAAATTTATATTTTAGAAAATATATTACTTTAAATATTTATATATTTATATATGCCGGGGCATTGCTCTACCGCTAAGCTACCGAGGCCTTGACAAGGAATAGATTTAATTCGTCATTTCAAAAGAGAGTAACAGTGAGGGTTGCCGTCTAACTGACCTTATCATGACATCTATTCGACACTGATGGAAATTGGTTCACGGATATGTCAAGTTTGTCGCAAATCTTGCTATTGGAAACTAGGAATCTAGTTTAGTCGGTTTGAATATAAGGTATATATGGAATAATGACGAAAGGGAAACCAGGTGAGAAGTATAATATTTAAAATTAATTAAAAGATACGGTCTCAGCCCGGAATCGAACCGGGGTCTTCTGCCTTCCCGGGGCATTGCTCTACCGCTAAGCTAGCGAGGCCTTGACAAGGAATAGATTTAATTCGTCTTTTCAAAAGAGAGTAACAGTGAGGGTTGCCGTCTAACTGACCTTATCATGACATCTATTCGACACTGATGGAAATTGGTTCACGGATATGTCAAGTTTGTCGCAAATCTTGCTATTGGAAACTAGGAATCTAGTTTAGTCGGTTTGAATATAAGGTATATATGGAATAATGACGAAAGGGAAACCAGGTGAGAAGTAAATTTAAAATTAATTAGAAGATACGGTCTCAGCCCGGAATCGAACCGGGGTCTTCTGCCTTGCCGGGGCATTGCTCTACCGTTAAGCTAGCGAGGCCTTGACAAGGACTAGATTTAATTCGTCATTTCGAAGGAGAGTAACAGTGAGGGTTGCCGTCTAACTGACTTTATCATGACATCTATTGGACACTGATAGAAATTGGTTCACGTATATGTCAAGTTTGTCGCAAATCTTGCTATTGGAAAGTAGGAATCTAGTTTAGTCGGTTTGAATATAAGGTACATATGGAATAATGACGAAAGAGAAACCAAGTGAGAAGTAAATTTAAAATTAATTAAAAGATACGGTCTCAGCCCGGAATCGAACCGGGCTTAGCGGTAGAGCAATGCCCCGGCAAGGCAGAAGACCCCGGTTCGATTCCGGGCTTAGACCGTATCTTTTAATTAATTTTAAATTTACTTCTCACCTGGTTTCACTTTCGTCATTATTCCATATATACCTCATATACAGGGTTAGCCAAAATTACGGGAACACCCAAATAATTCTACAACGGTAAAAAATTTCAAAAAAAAAATCAAACAAAAGTTTTTAGACTTTAAACAATCCATCGTTCAAATATATTTTGAATATACAGGGTGTTCATTTTATTATAGAAATAGCGTAAATTTTTTTTTAAATGGAACACCCTGTATCTTTTTACATTTTATAATTTTAGGACTAATTCTGGACATTGTTTATTAAAATAATTTTTTTATAAAATGCATCATTTTTGAGTTTTAAGCAATTAATTAAAATTAGTCAAAATTACCGGAACACCCAAATAATTCTTCATCGGTAAAACAATTTCAAAACACATTCAAACAAAAGTTTTTGACATTAAACAAGCTATCATTAAAATATATTTTTAATATACAGGCTGTTCATTTTTTATGCAAATTTGGTTAACTTTTTTTTTCAAATGGAATACCCTGTATATTTTTACATTTTATAATTCTAAGACTAATTCTAATAATTTTTTATTAGAATAATTCGTTTATAAATTTCATAATTTTTTAGTTATAAGCAATTAGTCAAAACTCCTGAACTTCAAATTAAGAATTGATTTGAACGATGCAATGTGGGATAGCTAACCACATTAAAACTATTGTCCTTTCAGTGATTTCTTCCGGTTTTATTGGAATATTGAGCATAAAATAGAATACAGTTAAACAGGTCATGCGTAATATAGAGGCGATCGACGGCTTGCTGCGTGCAAGCCGAGGGCAAAACGGTTGCCTGTGTTCGGGCAGGCTCGGGTAGCATCGGAGCGCCAATAATTAACTGGTACCCACATTGTGGTTATGTACTTTTACTTGACATTTACTTATTTTGCAGGTGATATCGCCAATCGTGCAAAACTGAAAGTTACCAAAAACTGCTTGCAATAAATTGATTTTATCAGAACACTGTTTTGGAAACGAAAGTAGATAAATAACAAATTCATAACAAATAACGAAACAATTAAATAGAATTAAAATAAATGTTTAAACTGCCATCCCAGAGCGCCCTGACAATGTCCCAACATCTCCGTAGCTATAGAAGACAATTGACAATTATTATTTACATGACAGTTTCACGCCAATAATTGTAAGCTTCTACCAAAAGATCTCGTTCTAAGAAAGAGTAAATAGGAATCCAAAAATTAAATGAATATTAATCAGCTTTTATAGTTTTATGTAACAATGAATCAACTAACCGAATATGAGCGGATGATTCTGTTAATGATCATTGGAATTTTATTTTCTGATGAGGCTACATTCTGTTTAAATGGGTCAGTAAACAGACACAATTGCAGGTATTGGTCTACAGAAAATCCGTATTGGACTGAGGAAATTCATACCCAATATCCTGAAAAAGTACACGTTTGGTTAGGGGTAATTGGAAACACATCAATAGGACCATTTTTTTATTGAAGGCACTTTGACCTCTGAACGCTATTTAGCTCTACTTCAAAATGAAGTAATACCTCATCTCCTAGTTATATTCAACGAAGATCTGAATAATATTTGGTTTCAACAAGATGGTGCACCGCCGCATTACGGTGTCCAAGTTCGGAATTATTTAAATTTAATTTTCCCGCAGAGGTGGATTGGAAGGAGAGGATCCATTGAATGGCCACCTAGGTCGCCGGATTTACAAATACTGGATTTTTCTATTTGGGGCCACCCAAAGTCCAAGGTTTACACCAATAGGCCGCAAAATATTGATGCGTTGAAGCAGAGGATAGTGGACGAAGTTCAGAGTATTACTGTCGATCATTTAGACAACTGTTTACGGGAATTTGTTGATAGGTTGGGGCATCGTCAAGCCGCTCAGGGATGGCAGTTTGAAAATTTAATTTAATTGTTTTGTTATTTTTTCTTCACATTGTTATTATTTATCCGTTCGGCTAAAATAAATGTTTTGGAGTTTTGATTAATTGCTGATAATTAAAAAATGAATCAATTTATAAAAACCTACTTGAAAAAAATTCTAAGAATTTAAAAATAAAAATGTACAGGACGTTTAATGAGAAAAAGGAAAATTTTTCCATACTTCCATAATAAAATAAACACCCTGTATATTAAAAATATATTTGAACGATGGATTGTTTAAAGTCTAAAAGCTTTTGTTTGAATTTTTTTTTGAAATTTTTTACCGTTGTAGAATTATTTGGGTGTCCGGTAATTTTGGCTAATTTTAATTAAATGCTTAAAACTAAAAAATGATGCATTTTATAAAAAATTATTTTAATAAACAATGTCCAGAATTAGTCCTAAAATTATAAAATGTAAAAAGATACAGGGTGTTCCAATTGAAAAAAAAATTTACGCGATTTCTATAATAAAATGAACACCCTGTATATTCAAAATATATTTGAACGATGGATTGTTTAAAACCAAAAAACTTTTGCTTGAATTTTTTTTGACATTTTTTACCGTTGTAGAATTATTTGAGTGTTCCGGTAATTTTGGCTAACACTATATATATATATATATATATATATATATATATATATATATATATATATATATATGTAAAAGGAGTCACTGTCGTCCGTTAATAATTACTTTGCTAATTAATGGGAATTCGACTGGGAGACTTAATAATGCTACTCTTCACTCATTGAGCCAAGCTTTCGGCGTTTATTTCTATCGCCTTCTTCAGGGCACTATAATGAGTACATATAAACAACTCATTACATCACATTACGCCGAACAATAGACTAAAAAGACTTACATGATTTTTGAGGTTACGCTATGAAATGGCCATCCTAGCATTTACCAACCAATACTCCCCACTTTATGTGATGCACATTTTGTTGTAAACACGGTTTTAAAACTAACAATACTAACATGAACTATACTGACAGATAATTAACTGGGTTGAAATTCCTTGTCCGTGTATTAAAACTAAAAATATTTTTGACATATAGTCTTTTTTCTTAAAATACAAATACCATTGCCAACACTTCAACCCTGGTGACTTTGTCTACAGAACCAACCAAGAGGTTGTTAAAATTGACAATTAGAAAGTGATGGCGCTTTCAAACAAGCTATTATTGTTATCTTTTTTTGTTTTATATTCCAATAGATAAGTGTAGATGTTACTCAAATTTTGTATATCTGATCTTTTATTCATTGAGTCCTTTTGTTTATGTATATGACACATTTCTAAAAACGATCTTTTAAAATAATTTGTTTCCATACCCAATATCTTTACCCCATCATAATTTATTTTGTGGTCGTTCTCATTGACATGTGCCGCTAAAGTACATCTTTGCTGATTGTGTTTACTATCACTTTTGTGTCTCGATATTATTCAGTAAACTTAAAGACAAAACCCCCACTTCACAACTTGTCAAATCAAGAATATCGGGACACAAAAGTGATAGTAAACACAATCAACAAAGATGTACTTTAGCGGCACATGTCAATGAGAACGACCACAAAATAAATTATGATGGGGTAAAGATATTGGGTATGGAGACAAATTATTTTAAAAGATCGTTTTTAGAAATGTATCATATACATAAGCAAAAGGACTCAATGAATAAAAGATCAGATATACAAAATTTGAGTAACATCTACACTTATCTATTGGAATATAAAACAAAAAAGATAATAATAGCTTGTTTGAGAGCGCAATCACTTTCCAATTGTCAATTTTAACAACCTTTTGGTTGGTTCTGTAGACAAAGTCACCAGGGTTGAAGTGTTGGCGATGGTATTTGTATTTTAAGAAAAAAGACCAGATGTCACAAATATTTTTAGTTTTAATACACGGACTAGTGGACCTGTGACCGTCTGAATAGGTAGATCAGTGAAGTCGGTACATCGCAGGACGATTCCTCATAATAGACAGCATAAATAAATACTGGCTGTCTTAAAAAAAGACTTTCTTCGCAAAATCAAACTTTTAAGTTGATATAAAGTTGTTTCTATGGACTCATAATATATACAACAACAAAAATGGCTCAATTAAAAAATAGTCTCTCCCGCCAGTGAAAAACAAATATAATTTGTCGAAGTAAATTTGATTTTGTTTTTGAAGGTTGCTTCTTCTTTTCAAGTTTGATCATTTTAACAATACGTATGGTGTGAAACAAAAGTATAAAAAATATAGTATTCTAATGCAACGTACTTAAATTGCATAAAATGTAGTAATTTTAACAAATTTAGCTTATGGTGGGTTTAGTCAACATTCCGTAGTCGCAAATTAGCCGAAATTTAATCGTAGGAAAATATCTCGCCGCTTATACAGATAAATTAAGAAATCCTTAACGTAACGGTGGATGCGCAGTAGAAACTGTTAGATTTAACCCGCAAAATGTTTGTTTTGAAACTGCAAATGCTACTGAATGGCAACAAAAACCATCTTCATCGGTGATCCTTCAAATAAAATTGTATCACGGCGTATTTTTATGTTTGTTTTGTCAAATAAATATTTTTGAATAGGAGGCGCCATCTTGTGATTTGCACGTAAAGTTTGGTGGCACATGGTGCGTCTTTCTTTCTGCACGTTATTAATGTAATGTTATTAGTTTTTCGCGACACCGTTTTGTCCCTGTGAAATGCATCTTAATCTTTATTGTAAATAATTCATTGTAGTTTATTTTGTTAGTAGTTTAATGATACTCCGACAGATGGCGCCAAATTAGGGAACGACCTGAAAGTTAAAACATTACGTCCTTTTCTAGGAAACATTAATTTAATCCCAGTGCTGTCTAAACCAATATACGGTTTCCGTATATTTTAACTTGTTAAGAAGTTAAGACGTTCAATTGCGTTGCGGCTACGAAAAGCTGACTAAACGCACCATTACTTTCATAAGCAATACAAACTACAACGACAAATATAACAATTGTTTTTTTTTCAAGTGGCTAAAATGACTTTAATAAAAATGTAAAAAAAAATTAGACCCCTTGCGGAAGACCCAGATTGCTTTCAATTGGGCAAAATTTGTTGGTGGTATACGTGGGTCCGTAGAGACAACTTTTTATCAACTTATATAATGTAAATTGTCAATTTGTCAAATTAAGCACTAAGTTATTTTTAATATAATGGCATGTTTTTGGCCCAGAAACTACAATCTACTCTTATATAGAGAGCTTTATTGCAAACAAAATTTTTGATTTGCTTTTTTATTTTAGATTTTATTAAAGATGTTTGTCACTTGAAAAAAAAAGACAATTGTTAGATTTTGTTCCCAATTAATTTACATAGAATACAAAAAACGCTGTAATTGTTAAAATTACTCAATTTTATGCCAAGTGCAGGAGACCTAAATCTTGCAGTAGAGTAATATTTTTATACTATTATTTCACAATCTATAGTTAATAATTTTCAACTTGAAAAATACTTTACCCTTACTACAAAAAAAACATTTGCAACAAAATATAAACTTTAGGCTTCTTGTGGGAGACCTATTTTTTTCTTAATTGTGTCAATGTTGTTGATGTTATATGTGGCTTCATAGACAACTTAAATCAACTTAAAACTTTGATTTTCCAAAAAGTTTTTTTTATACACTGTACTGCTGGGTTGGTCACTACTCATACAGATTTGTATTGTAGATTAATAACATTAGTATTTTTAAGATTAGTATTTTTAAGTAACAAATAAGCAATGATAAATAAGTGTGCAAAACATATGATTGAGGTTAAAAATTAAATTAGTTCCTTTACAGAGACTGTGCATATTAACATATATTTGTAGAACGATTGCACATCATTCTATACATGTGTATACATATGTATATATTACAGAAAACAATAAAATAAGCAAAAAAATGGAGTATTTACAAATTTAAATATTTCTTCGTAACATATACCTGTTAATTTTAAAAGACTCTTTTTCCATAATCGCCCCTGAGAAAACGTTTTGTCAATTTACACGTACCTACGTAGCATCCCACCTTTTAGTCGTAGAAAATGCCACATTTAGCTGGCCGTGTGCAAAGGGGTTTGAAGTAAATACATTCCAACTAAATCCAAAGTTTGTCCACATTTATGGTTATAGCAATACAGACCTTGATTGGAAATTGTATTCTTTGTAATATGATTGGTGCGTATGTATATGAAATTGAAAATCACATTACGGGTGACCGAGACTTACGATTGGCCGAATCATAAATGTAGATATAACTTTCTTTAAACCAAAATTAGATTCTTTGTTCCTCCATGCTATTTTTCACATCGTAGATGTTATTCGCAAAAATCAAATTAAAATAAATTCAACTAAATATACAAAAATTAATCTAACCTCAAAATAATATAAAATAGTTTAATTCCTTCAAATTCTTGTACTAAATGTTTGATTAGAGGAAAAGTTCTTGTTTATTTTCTTTGGAGTCATCCTCATTTCTGGCATAATGAGCTGATGTTCACGTTCTAGGCTTCTTTCTTGCGCTCTGTCAATTCGCACACTATTTTAATTTCTGCGTTCTTGTAGTTTGTAGGGGCTATGGTATGGTAGAACTGAGTTATATGCCATCTGTGTCTTTCGATATACTTTGACCTGGAAGATGTTTTGTATGTGGGGCTAAATACGTACGATTTATTACTGTACGACAGTTTGTTTACATCCTGAGGAAACCCCATCCTGAAATTATTAATAAATAAGTAAATGTGTTCTACAAATAATCTGTAATAAACTCACCTTATGCTATGCGTGCGGTTGTTTGTGAAATTTCACCATCAAAATATTAGGTTAGGACGTTAGGTAATAGGTGGTTGTTCTTCACATTGGCGCTGTCCGCAGACCCGACTGGTGTACATGGGTGCCATCTAAGCTATGTCTCAAACTGTAATCAATTAGAGGTAAAGTAGGCGGCCAAATTTAAACGAAAAGCTAATCATCTCTATTAATTTACTTACTGTGTTTTCGTGGCAGATTAACTGCGCGGTGACATTCGCTATTTGTCAAATTTTACCAGATCATTCCAATTATGCTTGTATGTATTGAAGGTATTAAGTACGTATACAAATTGCTTAGCTCTGTATAGATACCCACTGCAATGTGAATAGGTTATGTTATGATGAGGTTATGGTGGTTGCGTTTTTGACGTTTCTAGCTCGCAGCCATGACGACGCGGAATAAACAGCTACTGAAATGTTGAGGTCCTTTCACCAAAATCGGTCGCGTTTCGGAAAATTTTGAAGCAAAAACGCCCGAGAGGTCGTTTTTCGTCGATTTCGAAAACTCACGCAACGTAGAATGGTCCATGCGGGGGGACAGTCGTGCTCCGCGCGACTGAAATGCCTTCCCCATTTTTTCCATAAGCAATTAAGAATGGACTTTCTGGCAGGTGAAACACCGATTTAAAATCGTTCAATTGCGTTTACTTAATATAGACAAGGAATTTCAACCCAGTTATTTATCTGTCAGTATAGATCATGTTAGTATTGTTAGTTTTAAAACCGTATTTACAACAAAATCTGCAACACATAAAGTGGGGAGTATTGGTTGGTGAATGCTAGGATGGCCATTTCATAGCGTAACCTCAAAAATCATGTAAGTCTTTTTAGCCTATTGTTCGGCGTAATGTGATGTAATGAGTTGTTTATATGTAATCATTATAGTGCCCTGAAGAAGGCGATAGAAATAAACGCCGAAAGCTTGGCTCAATGAGTGAAGAGTAGCATTATTAAGTCTCCCAGTCGAATTCCCATTAATTAGCAACGTAATTATATATATATATATATATATATATATATATATATATATATATATATATGTCGGCGCGACTAACATAAACAGAGACCGTCGGGACAACCATCCCCGATCGGACGGAACTTGGCGAGAAGGAAAAGCAAAGGGCATCATTCTGAAAGAGGAAGGGATGCCGAGTGCGCGCCGTGGACCGTCAGCTCTGATCCTTTATCCACATTCTTAGTATTATTAATTCAATTATGAGTATTTCATTATTGTTTATATTTCGAGTATTCGACGATTATGTCAGTGGAGTTATACAGTGTGTTTTATTAAATATCGCCTTCAATTAAGAGACAATATCCGACATATATATATATATATATATATATATATATATATATATATATATATATATACAAGGTGTTCCTAAATATCATGTAAATACGAAAAGGGGTAATTCTTTGGCTTATTTAATGCCTAAAAATTCATATAACCATAGGTCCGCAAACGCTTCGTTGCCGATCTACAGGGTGTTGAAATTTCAAGATTTTTTTAGTCTTTTCTTTATAGCTCTTGTAATTTTTGAGATATTTAGCTCTAATTTGGAATTATAGGTTACGCTGTAGGACTTACATCATTGGGCATACCAAATGGTTTTAAGAATCTACAGGGAGATATTTTTTCAGAGGTCGTGCCCCCTTTTCTGCCCATGAACTTTTTTTCGGTGCCCCGCTGGTGGATTCTAAAATACAAAATGCATTTTTTGTTTTGTTCTAAAGCACCTTAATCTCTTGTAGTTTTTTCGTATTTACCACCGTTATCGAGAAAAAAAATAGAAGGTTTTCTGTGTTTCGCTAGATGAAATTAATTTTTTTAAAATAGTTGGTCAAGTATGCCTTGGCTTGATTTAGATAACCTTTTGTTTGTATTTATTTTGACATTTTATTCGCCACCAACTGTTAAAAATTAAAACTAGGATGGCGCGGTCTTTGTAGCTATCTCGAAATTTCAACACACTGTAGATCGGCAACGAAGCGTTTGCGGACCTATGTTTATATGAATTTTTAGTCATTAAATAAGCCAAAGAATTACCCCTTTTCGTATTTACATGATATTTAGGAACACGTATATATATATATTTAACTTTAGATTTTCACGATCGTTATGTATATGTAAAAAGTTTTCGGTCATCTCGTATAAAAAATGTATTTTATTAGTAACGTATCGACAAACTCACATCTGCCATTATCTAGCTTTTAAAACTAACTGCAAAACTTTAAACTATGTCAAATAAACTAGTGTCAAAATATTCGCCTTCTATTGCTCTATGACTGTTTCCATAGTCGCACGTGTGCGACTGCGTGCCATGGGTCCACTGATGGTAGCTGATGATGCAGTCCTGCCACTGCCCGAAATCACCAACCGTGTATCACCATGGTGCCTCTGTGTTCTGTGATATACCAGGACGTAACGTACTTCCACCAGCAGTGGCTTCCAAACACTTGATAAATTAAGCGCGTCATCACGCTTGTTTAAGTTGTTTGGCCTTCTTGCAATCTCTATTGCTTCACGTACCACACGAACCGATTGTATATGGTCTTTCGAAATTATCTTAGCACTGTCAAAATTAATCTTATGCCCAGTTTCAACCCTATGAGCCGCCAAAGAATTTGTCACTAATTTATGCCTCACCGCCAATTTATACTCTTCTATCCGCGCACTTACACGTCGGTTCGTCTGGCCGACATACGATTTATTGCACTCTCCGCAGCTAATTTCGTATACACCCTGATTTTCCAAATTGATAATATCCTTGGGTCGAGGTAGAAATGAGCCTATACGAGTCCCTGTTGTGAAGATCGTTTTAATACCATGCCTTCTCAACTCTCTCGATATCCTGTCAGTGGTGCCTTTCATATAAGGTAAGCATACCCGTGGTGTTAAATTATCATCCCTCTGTTGGTCTGTATCTTTCTGGGATCTTAAGGCACTATTAATGGAAGTGTTGCAGTATCCATTCCTTTTCATAACACGAACCAGTGTCTGCCGCTCCTCTGCGGTGTGGTCAGCATCAGTTAACCGTCTAGATCTAATGGCTAACGTACGCAACACCGCATTAAGTTGTTGTGGATGGTGATGAGATTGTGCATTCAGGTATCTATTTGTATGGGTAGGTTTTCTGTACACTGTATGTCCAAAAGTTCCATTACATTTCTTCAAAACACGTACATCTAAGAATGGTAGTTTGCGTTCATGTTCGAGTTCCATTGTAAACTGTATGTTTGGGTGACATCCATTGAGATAACTTAAAAAAGCGTTTAGATTATCTCTGCCATGAGACCTAATTGCAAAGATATCATGAACATAGCGAAGCCATAACGTAGGTTTCATTGTCGACTCTGCCAGCGCCATCTCCTCAAAATTTTGCATAAACAGGTTAGCTACAACAGGTGATAACGGTGAGCCCATGGGAGCACCTTCAACCTGTCTGTATTTTCTGCCTTCAAAAGAAAAGTAGGTATTGGTGAAGCAATGATTTACCAGTTGCATAATCTTTTCACAAGGTTGGTGACACTGCCCGATTATGTTAAGTGTTTCTTGGAGTGGTACTCTAGTAAACAGTGACACTACATCAAAACTTACAAGTATATCATCATTTGTTATTCTGATATCTTTAAGTACGTCTATGAAATGTTTAAAATTTCTTACATATGAACCAGCATCCTCTGCATACGTCTGCAAATAAGTAGCTACATATATTGCTAGACGCTGAACTGGCGAATCAATACTGCTGACAATTGGTCTCAGTGGTACGTCTGATTTATGTACTTTTGGAAGTCCGTACAACTTTGGGCATATTGATGACTTCTCTCTAGGTATTAACTTAACTTGTGTAGCTTGATCTTCAATTAAACGTTTTATAATGGATTTTGTAGTCTTTTCCAAATATGTAGTTGGGTCAGTATTGATCAATTTATAACTTGGATCTAGCAGTTCGTCGCGTAGTTTACCTTTGTAGTCTGAGGTGTTCATAATTACGGTAGCATTGCCTTTATCAACCGGCAAAACAACAATAGAGGTGTCGTCTTTCAAAGATTTGAATGCTTCATACCCCTTGCTGGTGATATTAGATTTACTTACTTCCTGCCTTACATTATCTGTAACATTTCGGATCAAACCTTGCACTACTCACCGACAAAACACTCACCGCATACTGGTCCAGAGATCGGGAAGATAAGTTATGAACTATCTGCTGATCATCTTGTGCTAACATATCATTATCCGAATGCTGCTGTCTAAATAAATTGTCAAATCTTTATTTCTGCCTTGTTTTCTTTATTCTGGATGTGTTTTCAGCCCTAAATTCAGCTAACATATCTATCTTTTCCCAGATTGTCGGATGCAATATGTTCGCCAGTTTGATGTGTAAGTCTCGTAAATTAATAGCTACTGTATACTAAAAAAAAGACCATATACAATCGGTTCGTGTGGTACGTGAAGCAATAGAGATTGCAAGAAGGCCGAACAACTTAAACAAGCGTGATGACGCGCTTAATGTATCAACTGTTTGGAAGCCACTGCTGGAGGAAGTACGCTACGTCCCGGTATATCACAGAACACAGAGGCACCATCATGATACACGGTTGGTGATTTCGACGGGCAGTGGCAGGACTGCATCATCAGCTACCATCAGTGGACTCATGCACGCAGTCGCACACGTGCGACTATGCAAACAGTCATAGAGCAATAGAAGGCGAATATTTTGTCACTGGTTTATTTGACATAGTTTAAAGTTTTGCAGTTAGTTTTAAAAGCTAGATAATGGCAGATGAGAGTTTATCGAAACGTTGCTAATAAAATACATTTTTTACACGAGATGACCGAAAACTTTTTACATATTACTCCACTTAATTATTAGCTCCGTTAGTGGTCCTAGACTGCAGTCATCAATCTGAAGCAACTTATCTATATATCTATATATATAGGAGAAAGGTATTTGTGGGGCAATTCCGTCATACGAAGTTCGAAGATCGAAGATCGAAGAAGCAACCATATACACGTGTTTCGGACTATTAGTCCTCATCAGTACGGTATAGCCAAGGAGCAAGATGGACACTCAATGGAAAAACACTCAAATGGTTCCCTACAGGGGATGACGAATGTCGCCAATTTGGTGCATCAGTCCCAACATCTTCAGGATTCGAAGACAAGAAGTGACGTCGCGCCGGAGGTGACTGGTACACCCCAGGTACACCATAGCCCATGGAAATTAAAGTAAAGCTGGTTAATCGACGGTAAGATATGAAGGAGAAAGGTATTTGTCGGGCAATTCCGTCATACGGAGATCGAAGATCGAAGAAGCAACTGTATACACGCGTTTCGGTCTATTAGTCCTCATCAGTACGGTATAGCCAACGAGGAGAAGCAACCGTATACACGTGTTTCGGACTATTAGTCCTCATCAGTACGGTATAGCCAAGGAGCAAGATGGACACTCAATGGAAAAACACTCAAATGGTTGCCTACAGGGGGTGACCAATGTCGCCAATTTGGTGCTTCAGTCCCAACATCTTCAGGATTCGAAGACAAGAAGTGACGTCGCGCCGGAGGTGACTGGTACACCCCAGGGACACCATAGCCCATGGAAATTAAAGTAAAGCTGGTTAATCGACGGTAAGGTATAAAGGAGAAAGTTAGTTGTCAGGCAATTCCGTCATACGAAGATCGAAGATCGAAGAAGCAACCGTATACACGTGTTTCGGACTATTGGTCCTCATCAGTACGGTATAGCCAAGGAGCAAGATGGACACTCAATGGAAAAACACTCAAATGCTTCCCTACAGGGGGTGACCAATGTCGCCAATTTGGTGCTTCAGTCCCAACATCTTCAGGTTTCGAAGACAAGAAGTGACGTCGCGCCGGAGGTGACTGGTACACCCCAGGTACACCATAGCCCATGGAAATTAAAGGAAAGCTGGTTAATCGACGGTAAGATATAAAGGAGAAAGGTATTTGTCGGGCAATTCCGTCCTACGAAGATCGAAGATCGAAGAAGCAACCGTATACACGTTTTCGGACTATTAGTCCTCATCAGTAGGGTATAGCCAAGGAGCAATATGGACACTCAATGGAAAAACACTCAAATGGTTCCCTACAGGGGGTGACCAATGTCACCAATTTGGTGCTTCAGTCCCAACATCTTCAGGATTCGAAGACAAGAAGTAACGTCGCACCGGAGGTGACTGGTACACCCCAAGTACACCATAGCCCATGGAAATTAAAGGAAAGCTGGTTAATCGACGGTAAGATATAAAGGAGAAAGGTATTTGTCGGGCAATTCCTTCATACAAAGATTGAAGATCGAAGATCGAAGAAGCAACCGTATACACGTGTTTCGGACTACTAGTCCTCATCAGTACGGTATAGCCAAGGAGCAAGATGGACACTCAATGGAAAAACACTCAAATGGTTCCCTACAGGGGGTGACTAATGTCACCAATTTGGTGCTTCAGTCCCAACATCTTCAGGATTCGAAGACAAGAAGTGACGTCGCGCCGGAGGTGACTGGTACACCCCAGGTACACCATAGCCCATGGAAATTAAAGTAAAGCTGGTTAATCGACGGTAAGATATGAAGGAGAAAGGTATTTGTCGGGCAATTCCGTCATACGGAGATCGAAGATCGAAGAAGCAACTGTATACACGCGTTTCGGTCTATTAGTCCTCATCAGTACGGTATAGCCAACGAGCAAGATGGACACTCAATGGAAAAACACTCAAATGGTTCCCTACAGGGGGTGACCAATGTAGCCAATTTGGTGCTTCAGTCCCAACATCTTCAGGATTCGAAGACAAGAAGTGACGTCGCGCCGGAGGTGACTGGTACACCCCAGGTATACCATCGCCCATGGAAATTAAAGGAAAGCTGGTTAATCGACGGTAAGATATAAAGGAGAAAGGTATTTGTCGGGCAATTCCGTCATACGAAGATCGAAGATCGAAGAAGCAACCGTATACACGTGTTTCGGACTATTAGTCCTCATCAGTACGGTATAGCCAAGGAGCAAGATGGACACTCAATGGAAAAACACGCAAATGGTTCCCTACAGGGGGTGACCAATGTCGCCAATTTGGTGCTTCAGTCCCAACATCTTCAGGATTCGAAGACAAGAAGTAACGTCGCGCCGGAGGTGATTGGTACACCCCAGGTACACCATAGCCCATGGAAATTAAAGGAAAGCTGGTTAATCGACGGTAAGATATAAAGGAGAAAGGTCGGGCAATTCCGTCATACGAAGATCGAAGATCGAAGAAGCAACTGTATACACGTGTTTCGGACTATTAGTCCTCATCAGTACGGTATAGCCAAGGAGCAAGATGGACACTCAATAGGGTATTCCGGTCATGTCAAAATTTAAGCAGATATTCGGTTTAACCTATTGTATAATTTATGAGGATTCATAAGTTAAGCTATGAGCTTTTTGATTTAGTTTTTCTATAAGATAATTGCAATTAAAAGTGCATTTCGTTTGAATTCACCGACCACCCTCGGAAATACACGATAATTACCGATCCCTAGTAGCGGTGGCAACAGCGGACAGCTCTCGAACTGCTGATCGGCCAAGTTGACGGTTGGCGACCCTGTTGTTTGACAACGAATAAAGGTAACTTTTTTAAGAGATTATTTGATCATTGAAACTTGAAGCCAAACATCTCTCATTTCGCTAGTCGGCAATGTAAAGAAAATCTTATCAGGAGTTACTGTTCTACTGCTGTTACAGCCCGGCACATAACAATGTCGGCGTTGGAGTTTATACATTTTGAACAAGTGTTTGATATAACCTCAATAACCAAACCAGGTGTCAACAAACGAGCGATTCTAAACGTTGACACAACAGAAGACAAAAATTTACTACGTGCACCCTAGATATAGCAACGTTGTCAAGTCGCTCACTTTGAGCGGTCTTTGTGACGTCACAAAGACCAATCCTAATTCAAACTTCAAACAACGATTTCTCTTAATTTAAAACAATGTTTGATATTTTACTTGTGAAGTAGCAAACAGTAGCACCCATACTTTGTAAAAAATGACAAGTTCAAAAACACCGGAATACCCCATTGAAAAACACTCAAATGGTTCCCTACAGGGGTGACTAATGTCGCCACTTTGGTGCTTCAGTCCCAACATCTTCAGGATTCGAAGACAAGAAGTGACGTCGCGCCGGAGGTGACTGGTACACCCCAGGTACACCATAGCCCATGGAAATTAAAGGAAAGCTGGTTAATCGACGGTAAGATATAAAGGAGAAAAGTATTTGTCGGGCAATTCCGTCATACGAAGATCGAAGATCGAAGATCGAAGAAGCAACCGTATACACGTGTTTCGGACTATTAGTCCTCATCAGTACGGTATAGCCAAGGAGCAAGATGGACACTCAATGGAAAAACACTCAAATGGTTGCCTACAGGGGGTGACCAATGTCGCCAATTTGGTGCTTCAGTCCCAACATCTTCAGGATTCGAAGACAAGAAGTGACGTCGCGCCGGAGGTGACTGGTACACCCCAGGGACACCATAGCCCATGGAAATTAAAGTAAAGCTGGTTAATCGACGGTAAGGTATAAAGGAGAAAGTTAGTTGTCAGGCAATTCCGTCATACGAAGATCGAAGATCGAAGAAGCAACCGTATACACGTGTTTCGGACTATTGGTCCTCATCAGTACGGTATAGCCAAGGAGCAAGATGGACACTCAATGGAAAAACACTCAAATGCTTCCCTACAGGGGGTGACCAATGTCGCCAATTTGGTGCTTCAGTCCCAACATCTTCAGGTTTCGAAGACAAGAAGTGACGTCGCGCCGGAGGTGACTGGTACACCCCAGGTACACCATAGCCCATGGAAATTAAAGGAAAGCTGGTTAATCGACGGTAAGATATAAAGGAGAAAGGTATTTGTCGGGCAATTCCGTCCTACGAAGATCGAAGATCGAAGAAGCAACCGTATACACGTTTTCGGACTATTAGTCCTCATCAGTAGGGTATAGCCAAGGAGCAATATGGACACTCAATGGAAAAACACTCAAATGGTTCCCTACAGGGGGTGACCAATGTCACCAATTTGGTGCTTCAGTCCCAACATCTTCAGGATTCGAAGACAAGAAGTAACGTCGCACCGGAGGTGACTGGTACACCCCAAGTACACCATAGCCCATGGAAATTAAAGGAAAGCTGGTTAATCGACGGTAAGATATAAAGGAGAAAGGTATTTGTCGGGCAATTCCTTCATACAAAGATTGAAGATCGAAGATCGAAGAAGCAACCGTATACACGTGTTTCGGACTACTAGTCCTCATCAGTACGGTATAGCCAAGGAGCAAGATGGACACTCAATGGAAAAACACTCAAATGGTTCCCTACAGGGGGTGACTAATGTCACCAATTTGGTGCTTCAGTCCCAACATCTTCAGGATTCGAAGACAAGAAGTGACGTCGCGCCGGAGGTGACTGGTACACCCCAGGTACACCATAGCCCATGGAAATTAAAGTAAAGCTGGTTAATCGACGGTAAGATATGAAGGAGAAAGGTATTTGTCGGGCAATTCCGTCATACGGAGATCGAAGATCGAAGATCGAAGAAGCAACTGTATACACGTGTTTCGGTCTATTAGTCCTCATCAGTACGGTATAGCCAACGAGCAAGATGGACACTCAATGGAAAAACACTCAAATGGTTCCCTACAGGGGGTGACCAATGTAGCCAATTTGGTGCTTCAGTCCCAACATCTTCAGGATTCGAAGACAAGAAGTGACGTCGCACCGGAGGTGACTGGTACACCCCAGGTATACCATACCCCATGGAAATTAAAGGAAAGCTGGTTAATCGACGGTAAGATATAAAGGAGAAAGGTATTTGTCGGGCAATTCCGTCATACGAAGATCGAAGATCGAAGAAGCAACCGTATACACGCGTTTCGGACTATTAGTCCTCATCAGTACGGTATAGCCAAGGAGCAAGATGGACACTCAATGGAAAAACACGCAAATGTTCCCTACAGGGGGTGACCAATGTCGCCAATTTGGTGCTTCAGTCCCAACATCTTCAGGATCCGAAGACAAGAAGTGACGTCGCACCGGAGGTGACTGGTACACCCCAGGTACACCATAGCCGATGGAAATTAAAGGAAAGCTGGTTAATCGACGGTAAGATATAAAGGAGAAAGGTATTTGTCGGGCAATTCCTTCAGACGAAGATCGAAGATCGAAGAAGCAACCGTATACACGTGTTTCGGACTATTAGTCCTCATCAGTACGGTATAGCCAAGGAGCAAGATGGACACTCAATGGAAAAACACGCAAATGGTTCCCTATAGGGGGTGACCAATGTCGCCAATTTGGTGCTTCAGTCCCAACATCTTCAGGATTCGAAGACAAGAAGTAACGTCGCGCCGGAGGTGATTGGTACACCCCAGGTACACCATAGCCCATGGAAATTAAAGGAAAGCTGGTTAATCGACGGTAAGATATAAAGGAGAAAAGTATTTGTCGGGCAATTCCGTCATACGAAGATCGAAGATCGAAGAAGCAACCGTATACACGTGTTTCGGACTATTAGTCCTCATCAGTACGGTATAGCCAAGGAGCAAGATGGACACTCAATAGGGTATTCCGGTCATGTCAAAATTTAAGCAGATATTCGGTTTAACCTATTGTATAATTTATGAGGATTCATATAGTTAAGCTATGAGCTTTTTGATTTAGTTTTTCTATAAGATAATTGCAATTAAAAGTGGATTTCGTTTGAATTCACCGACCACCCTCGGAAATACACGATAATTACCGATCCCTAGTAGCGGTGGCAACAGCGGACAGCTCTCGAACTGCTGATCGGCCAAGTTGACGGTTGGCGACCCTGTTGTTTGACAACGAATAAAGGTAACTTTTTTAAGAGATGATTTGATCATTGAAACTTGAAGCCAAACATCTCTCATTTCGCTAGTCGGCAATGTAAAGAAAATCTTATCAGGAGTTACTGTTCTACTGCTGTTACAGCCCGGCACAGAACAATGTCGGCGTTGGAGTTTATACATTTTGAACAAGTGTTTGATATAACCTCAATAACCAAACCAGGTGTCAACAAACGAGCGATTCTAAACGTTGACACAACAGAAGACAAAAATTTACTACGTGCACCCTAGATATAGCAACGTTGTCAAGTCGCTCACTTTGAGCGGTCTTTGTGACGTCACAAAGACCAATCCTAATTCAAACTTCAAACAACGATTTCTCTTAATTTAAAACAATGTTTGATATTTTACTTGTGAAGTAGCAAACAGTAGCACCCATACTTTGTAAAAAATGACAATTTCAAAAACACCGGAATACCCCATTGAAAAACACTCAAATGGTTCCCTACAGGGGGTGACTAATGTCGCCAATTTGGTGCTTCAGTCCCAACATCTTCAGGATTCGAAGACAAGAAGTGACGTCGCGCCGGAGGTGACTGGTACACCCCAGGTACACCATAGCCCATGGAAATTAAAGGAAAGCTGGTTAATCGACGGTAAGATATAAAGGAGAAAAGTATTTGTCGGGCAATTCCGTCATACGAAGATCGAAGATCGAAGAAGCAACCGTATACACGTGTTTCGGACTATTAGTCCTCATCAGTACGGTATAGCCAAGGAGCAAGATGGACACTCAATGGAAAAACACTCAAATGGTTGCCTACAGGGGGTGACCAATGTCGCCAATTTGGTGCTTCAGTCCCAACATCTTCAGGATTCGAAGACAAGAAGTGACGTCGCGCCGGAGGTGACTGGTACACCCCAGGGACACCATAGCCCATGGAAATTAAAGTAAAGCTGGTTAATCGACGGTAAGGTATAAAGGAGAAAGTTAGTTGTCAGGCAATTCCGTCATACAAAGATCGAAGATCGAAGAAGCAACCGTATACACGTGTTTCGGACTATTGGTCCTCATCAGTACGGTATAGCGAAGGAGCAAGATGGACACTCAATGGAAAAACACTCAAATGCTTCCCTACAGGGGGTGACCAATGTCGCCAATTTGGTGCTTCAGTCCCAACATCTTCAGGATTCGAAGACAAGAAGTAACGTCGCGCCGGAGGTGACTGGTACACCCCAGGTACACCATAGCCCATGGAAATTAAAGGAAAGCTGGTTAATCGACGGTTAGATATAAAGGAGAAAGGTATTTGTCGGGCAATTCCGTCCTACGAAGATCGAAGATCGAAGAAGCAACCGTATACACGTGTTTCGGACTATTAGTCCTCATCAGTAGGGTATAGCCAAGGAGCAAGATGGACACTCAATGGAAAAACACTCAAATGGTTCCCTACAGGGGGTGACCAATGTCACCAATTTGGTGCTTCAGTCCCAACATCTTCAGGATTCGAAGACAAGAAGTAACGTCGCACCGGAGGTGACTGGTACACCCCAGGTACACCATAGCCCATGGAAATTAAAGGAAAGCTGGTTAATCGACGGTAAGATATAAAGGAGAAAGGTATTTGTCGGGCAATTCCTTCATACAAAGATTGAAGATCGAAGATCGAAGAAGCAACCGTATACACGTGTTTCGGACTACTAGTCCTCATCAGTACGGTATAGCCAAGGAGCAAGATGGACACTCAATGGAAAAACACTCAAATGGTTCCCTACAGGGGGTGACCAATGTCGCCAATTTGGTGCTTCAGTCCCAACATCTTCAGGATTCGAAGACAAGAAGTGACGTCGCGCCGGAGGTGACTGGTACACCCCAGGTACTCCATAGCCCTTGGAAATTAAAGGAAAGCTGGTTAATCGACGGTAAGATATAAAGGAGAAAGGTATTTGTGGGGCAATTCCGTCATACGAAGATCGAAGATCGAAGAAGCAACCGTATACACGTGTTTCGGACTATTAGTCGAAGTCTGTAGGGAACCATTTGAGTGTTTTTCCATTGAATGTCCATCTTGCTCCTTGGCTATACCGTACTGATGAGGACTAGTAGTCCGAAACACGGTTGCTTCTTCGATCTTCGATCTTCAATCTTCGTATGAAGGAATTGCCCGACAAATACCTTTCTCCTTTATATCTTACCGTCGATTAACCAGCTTTCCTTTAATTTCCATGGGCTATTGTGTACCTGGGGTGTAGCAGTCACCTCCGGCGCGACGTCACTTCTTGTCTTTGAATCCTGAAGATGTTGGGACTGAAGCACCAAATTGGCGACATTGGTCACCCCCTGTAGGGAACCATTTGAGTGTTTTTCCATTGAGTGTCCATCTTGCTCGTTGGCTATACCGTACTGATGAGGACTAATGGTCCGAAACACGTGTATACGGTTGCTTCTTCGACCTTCGATCTTCCGGGAAGAACAGTTAGAAGAGCATAACTACATGAAGAAAAGCTGGCTCAGTTTTATACCTTCAAGAAAATGGCGACCAATTTGCTTAAACATTTACTTAAGAAATAAGCTTTTTGTTGTATAATCTTGCTTCTTTTACAATTTGAATGTTCTTAATCCAAAGCACTCTGGTCAGTGCGGCGCCGGCGGTCTGTAACCAAGCGCCAGTTGGGTACCTGATAAGCACGACAAACAACGAGAAAAAAAATAAACTTTTTTTTATTATTAAACCATTGTTTTAAAAAATAATGCCAACATGTTATACATTGCGGAAATGAGAAAACCGCGGCTATCGGAAAATGCCAAAATTCAACATGGCGCCCATAAGAAAAACAAAATTTGGCCATGGTTACGCCGCCATCTTTGATGCTATTGCATATTAAAAAATAACACTGCATTCCTTGTTAAAAGTAGCTGTAGAATGTTTTTGTTTCAAATGTCTAGCTACGTTTGGTTTTGACGATCCATGGTCCGCTAAATTTCTGTCCAATGCTAGGAATTTTGTACGATTGGACATTACTATGAGTACAATAACAAACCCTTTATCACGCTTTTCGTTATTGGTAAACGGCATTTTACATCCACAATCAACCAGAATTGAGGTTTTTTTGGTTAAATTGCAAACCCAACGCTGAGCGCGCCGCTTGATCCAAGTGAATTTTGTTGATGTTGCTTGGCAACGAGTCCGGCGGTCTGTAACCAAGCTCCAGTTAGGTACCGGAAGGTTTTTTTATTATTACACCATTATTTTAAAAAATAATGTTAACATGTTATACATTGCGGAAATGAGAAAAAACACGACTATCGGAAAATGCCAAAATTCAACATGGCGCCCATAAGAAAAACAAAAGTTGGCCATGGTTACGCCGCCATCTTTGAAGTTATTTCAAATTAAAAAATTTCACTGCATTCCTTGTTAAAAAGTAGCTGTAGAATGTTTTTGTTTCAAATGTCTAGCTACGTTTGGTTTTGCATAAAAAATTAAAAACGATATCTTAACATTTCAGCTTTTTGCGGATATCTTTAAAATGGAAAATGATAGCTAAAATTTCTTTTCAGATAATTGATCAGCACAAAAAGACGAAACTTTGCCAAATTTAAACATAGCCTCTATCTCCACTACTAAGCGAGATCCCCATGGTGAGGCTCGAAATTGAATCACCCGGTATATATATTTATATATACCGGGTGATTCCAACATACCAACCATACGGTTGGTATGTAGAGGGCTCCTACGCGTATGACAGAGTGTACGTTGTCCCCTAATATATAACGTTGGTGGCTCCAAAATCGGAGGTGACAACGTATCGCCTTGTTTTCAACGGAAATGTGGTCTAGGTGGCTCAGGGAGCTCAAATCCAAAAATTTCGTCGGAGCCGATAACGTCCATTATATATGTACGGACAAGTCATGTTAGTTCAAGCGTAGATCATGAGCGCTAGTGTCGCCCATACAAGATACGGCCGCTACGAAGTCACCTCCGCATATATGACTCCGTGTTTTGTATCATACAATGCACGCTGTGACATCCGAAAAACGCTGGCAACGTTGTGGAGGTGACAGCGCAAGAAACATATGTTATATAAGTATTTTCGTATTTATTTCTGCCCTCGGACGCAGTTGGGTTGTGAATTTTACGCGAGATACAAAGGTTTTTGGTTCAAATCCAGGTCGTGGCTGCATTTTTTATTTCAAAGTTACAGCCCGCATGTTTTTATCGTTTGTTAATTATTTTGAATGGCATAGGCTGCTTACATTGCAAATATTATCTAATGCAATAAAACTAAATAAATTATTTGCGGTGCTATTACATCAATAAATTCTATAAATTCCACATACCTTTTCCTTTGTTCACCACAAATCCCATTGAATCAAGTACTCAAGTAGAAATATTAAAAAGGTGATGCGGAAAATTTTAGTTAACAACTCCACAATAAGTAATCGAGTCAAGTAAATGTTGGGTATAAATTGTTGGACCTTTCCGATTGTAGAAATCCATTTGGATCAGCCATATTTATTTTAAAAGATAAACTTTCACATTTTAATACTACGCATATTCAATCTAATGAAGGGAATGTGCGTACCTTGTAATATTATGGACAACGGTGTCTATTAAGATTCTAGGGCATCGACCAATTTTTACATATGTTGCGCTATTAATGCAAATTAATTAAAATTAAATTCTTCTGGTGTTCTGATATTTACACAAAAAAAGTTAATTGATTTGGTTATTAAATTAGTAGGTAATTTAGATATTCAGATTAGTTGTAGTTATTTTTACATAACTTTGACTGCCGGTAGCGACTGCTTAATATTGATTTAAAATTATAAAGCGCTAGTGTCGCCCATACAAGATACGGCTGCTACGAAGTCACCTCCGCATATATGACTCCGTGTTTTGTATCGTACAATACACGCTGTGATATCCGAAAAACGCTGGTAATGTTGTGGAGGTGACAGCGCAAGAAATATATCTTATATGAGTATTTTCGTATTTATTTCTGCCCTCGGACGCAGTTGGTTTTGGTTCAAATCCTGGCCGTAGCTGCATTTATTGTATTTCACAATTATATCCCGCATGTTTTATCGTTTGTTAATTATTTTGAATGGCATAGTCTGCTCTTTGTCAACTATTCTAGTGTCCGCAAATATCATTTAATGACATAAAATTAAATAAATTATTTGCGGTGCTATTACATCAATCAATTCTATAAATTCCACATGCAACCAAAATATGCATTAAAAAACAATTAATTTTTGAATATGTTACACCAGAATGTACCCTTAACATTCTGGTGCAACATATTCAAAAATTAATTATTTTATTATTGCATATTTTGGTTGCACAACATTTAAAGAATGCATACACTGTAAAACAACAGAAAATAATTCGAAAAATTAACAATTCCACAGTCAAAAGTCGAGCGTCCCGTCGAAGCCGATTGTATCCCAATTATCGGAAACCTTTTTAACCACCTTCCACACAAACATCTTTCAATATTTTTCAGAAATTCTTTTCTGTAGTGGACCCACAGTTCTCCTCTTTAAAATGACATATCATTGCTTAGTAGGTAATTTTTCAAATATTTTTGTGATATTTTTACAGTGTGTTCTTTAAATGACGCGTAAATCGAATAAAGACAAATGTCTGACAAATTTTTATAACACATCTGTAAAAGAAGGTAAGTTTTGGTTTAAAGAATTAGATTTTGTGGGAGTTGTATGGAAAATAAAATCCGCGCCTCTATTTTACTTTCATCAGTGTGAAAAGTATATCTCTTTCTATTATTTTGTAAAACAGTGGAATTTCTATTGAACACTCATCAACCATCATTCATTGAGCGTTAATCGCGAATGATAAGTGGTGAATATTCAATCGTCTACGGCAGTTATGGGCGATGAGAAAATAAATCATCACTCATTGTGATGAGTGAAAAATCGTCACTCACACAACGAGTGATGATTAATTAATAATTTTTCTACTTTGCATTCACAATGCACACATTGTAACACTGTTTTAGGTGTTACAATTAACAAATTGTAACATCGTTTTTATTAACTTTTTACTTTATCATACGTAGTATGTAAAGTATTGTAATCGTGCCAAAAAATTTTTTGAGATTTTAGCGGAAATATGTCTTTTTGGGTCCCCTGAACATTTTTGACCAAGGTACAAAAAAATGTCTGTGTGTGTGTGTGGATGTGGGTGTGTGTGTGTGTGTGTGTGTGTGTGTGTGTGTGTGTGTGTGTGTGTGTGTGTGTGTGTGTGTGTGTGTGTGTGTGTGTGTGTGTGTGTGTGTGTGTGTGTGTGTGTGTACCCGTTTTTTGTGGCGACGATTCCGGAGAAACTACTAAAGGTATCGGGACGAAACTTCATATTTAGAAGTTTCATGGCCAAACTTAGAGCTGAAAAGCTTTCTGTTAAAAAGGGTCCAAAGGAACTGGAGATTTAGTCTTAGCATTTTTGAAAGATTTTGTAAATAAGCCGGCATTTCTGGAATTTCGTCGAAATAGTTAAATCATAAATTAAACTAGAGGAAATTCTGAATAATTTATGACTATGACAATTTTTGGTACAATCAATAGTTTAGCTGCATGAGCAAATTCTATTTCATCGAGATCGGTCGTACTGCATTAAAACTAGTAGCCAGGATATGTCAGGTTATATGTCAGATGTGATTTTAATGACGGTGTAGATAGTGTCAAACGCTAATGCTTTGACAATACTACTGTCAATACAAGGTGCGTACGGATATTGTACAGCGTTAAGGTGCGTTTTCATTAGTGCTAATGGCAGTGGTAGTAGACGCCATTATAGTATTTCTAATAGAATTTGCTAGTGACTCAAGTTTATGTACATGCAAACTAATGTGTCACCATCACGACATGTGAGAAACACTATAATTTCGTCTGCTACCACCGCCATTACCAACCACTGCCACTAATCGGAACGCACCTACACACATTCTACACCCAATAACACGTGTCATTTGGACGGTGTTCTCGGTGTCAACGGAGTACAATATCCGAACGCAGCTTTAATCGACATATCTGTCTAGTTCTACTAGTTTTATTTTAATGCAGACATAGCCGATCTCGATCAAATAATATCTCATGCAGCTAAACTATTAATTTTATATATAGTATGATAAAGTCATGTGCCTGGCCACATCAGATTTTTTTTCTAAGATTGGACACGTTGATATCAAATGCCATGTCAAACGTACAGCCTCTTTTGAATCGCCTGCAATTCGCATAAACTGTGAAATATCAATATTCTCTACATATTTAAACATGTGTGTTGCCTGCTATAATATTGCGAAAGGTAGTGTGACGAGTGAATAACGCTTCTTTCAGTCTGTAAATAGTTTATTTCCAACTTATATCAAAACATAGCCGACGTTTCGCCCTCTGGTCTGGGGCATTTTCAAAGGCCTAATAACAAAATTTTTAAAAAATCATTATAAAACTCGAACGGTTGACATTATGAGAGCAACTTTCAGGTTTGCGTGGTGGAAAGTGTCAATATTGAAAATACTTGAGGCCTCATGGCCAGAACGTAAATACGCGGGAGAATAGGGTTACGAATAAAACAAACAAATCAGAACATACACAACAGCAGACTAGAATTACTTACACTTTATTTTTATTTTATTTTATTTTTATTTATTATTCGGGAGACCCACAGCTAAAGCCAATTATAGGTCCCCACAGCATTACAGAAAAAAGTACAGTTTGTGAACCGTGTGGCTCAAATCAGTTACAAATTATATATATATATATATATATATATATATATATATATATATATATATATATATATATATATATATATATATATATATATATATATATATAAAGGTAAGTACAGTAGCATAATGAACAACAAGTGAAGCAATGAATTAAACAAAAAAAAAACAATAAAATAACAAATTAAACTTCAAGAATTCCTCAAGAATGCTCGCAATGACGCGAATGAGGAGCAAAACACATCGGGGAAATTTGGAGATGTACTATATCTATTAAAAGCGGTAGCCATCCGCAACAAAGGGCCGTTAGCTACATAGTTTGTTCTAGAAAAACCGACGGCAAACAGGCTCGTACATCTAGTGTCTCGCATCGGTGCTCTAAAGTCAATCTGACACAAAAGGTCAGGAACATCTAATTTATTAATTAAGATTTTTACGAGAAACTCTGTATCGGAAATATCGTGACGCTGATGGAGAGTTGGAATGGTTATATCTGTCTGAAACTTAAACCTGACATGTTTAAGGAATTTTCGTTGTACACGTTCTAGGCGCTTAATATGGATGTCGTATTGCAAAGACCATACAGTGCTTGCGTATTCCAAATGAGTACGAACTAATGAGAAGTACAGGGATTTAAATGTAGCTACATTTTCAAAATCTCTTGCGCTACGCAGAACGAACCCAAGCATCCTACTCGCTCTACGAACAATGCTGTCAACATGGCAATCGAGTATCAGTCTGGCATCTAGAGTAACTCCCAGATCTTTAACCTTGTCAACGTGCCTCAAATCATCCCCGTGCAACGAATAGCGTGATAGCACGACATGCTTGTTCCGCGTGAAACGAACATATTGGCACTTCTGTACATTTAGTAACAACTTGTTGACAGCACAGTACCCGACGAACCGATTTAAGTCATCCTGCAACATGTTCACGTCTGTCTGAGAACGAATCAATCTATAGACCTTTAAATCATCAGCGTACATGAGAAACCGAGAGTTCTTAAAACATTTACCGACATCATTGACAAAAATGTTAAAAAGTAACGGTCCGAGGTGGCTACCCTGCGGAACACCAGAGGCAACAGCAACAACGTCGGAACAATGACCGCCGGCAACAACGCACTGCGTTCTACCCTCGACGTAAGACGACAGCCAGCAAAGCAAGGAGCCGCCGACACCAACCCCAGCCAGCTTCCTCGCAAGAATGGAATGGTCAATTTTATCAAATGCTTTGCTGAGGTCGGTATAGACAGCATCCACCTGGCCGCGAGCATCCATCTCGGTCAGCGTAAAGTTAACAAATGTAACCAGGTTTGTTTCGGCTGACCGTCCAGCGCAAAATCCATGCTGCTCCAACATCAAACTACTTTTAAAAATCGCAAACAGATACTTATACACCAATAATTCGAATATCTTCCCAAATATACACAATTTTGATATTGGACGATAATTACTTACAATATTTCTATCGCCGCTCTTAAATATAGGTGTTACATGAGCTAACTTCCACCTCTTAGGGAAAGCACCAGCACAGAGAGACTTATTATAAATAATTGTTAGAGGTGCAGTCAGCGAAGGAGCGCATTGCTTTATGAATGAACTCGGTATCCCGTCTGGACCCGCTCCCTTCGCTGGGTTCAAGTTCGTTAGAGCAGCCATGACCTCGCCCTCGCCAACAGAAATACAGCCACCGCCCGGCGAAGGCACCCGCGCATCCGACGACACCGCATCACGATCGACAAAGGCACTTTTGAAATAAGTATTAAACAAGTCACATATTTGCCTTCCGGATGTCGCAACCAAGTTGTCGTGTTTTATACAATTTGGGATTCTATCCATTACCTTCCTACCACGAAGATATTGCCAGAATTTTTTACTATCGTTTCTTAGCTGCGACTCCGTTTGGGCGAGATAGTTATTATAGCAAGTTCTAGTTAAAGCCTTGCATCTTGCACGCAACAACCGGAGGGTGGCGTAGTGCAATTCCGTACGGTATCTTTTATACTTAACATGCGCATTGTACTTTTCCCTAATTAGCCTAACCAGGGGAGAACTGTACCACAGGGGATACTTTTGTTTACGTCCCGACCCGGTCGGAACTTTGAGCTTTATAATATTGCTGAGTTCGGAATATAATAGATCTACGCATTCATCAACACCACGCCCGACAAACAAATCGTCCCAGTCGATTCGACAAAGCATACTATTAACGGCCTCATAATCGGTACGCCCAAACAACAACGGCTTTGCCTTTGCTTCTTCAAGATCTTTCCGAAAATCGAAGCGTACATAAATTTCCAAAGGTACGTGATGCAAATCTATCACACTTAGAGGTGCATCGCAAGACCGCACAGTAACATCCTCCACACTGGCGAGAACAAGATCGAGAGCCCTTCCGTTCATATTTAGACAGTTGTTGTACTGTTTTAAGTTTGTATACTCCAAAGTATCAATGAGTTCTAATGCAACTGCATCATATGTAAAATTTGGCACCAGAAAGGCTCCCGAACCAGAGCCCGACCAGCGTAAGGCTGGTAAGTTAAAATCACCGGTAATTAGAATTGCATCGTTTTTAGAGAGTGAATCTACGACACTTGACAGCTTTGCAACAAAACAACTCACAGCAGCCCTATCCGTGGGAGGGATATAAGCGCAGCAAACATGAAGCTTAGGCAGACCAGAGCCCGCCTGATACAGAGTAACCCACAAATCTTCCGCGTCACTAGACCACTCAGGTCGCACAACACAACGGTAATCATCACGCACACCAATCAGGACCCCACCGCAGTCAGCCTTGTTCGTTCTCAGAAGATCCCGGTCCCTGCGAAAGACGTTGTAGCGAGGACAGAGGACCTCACCATCATTGATAGAAGAGTTCAGCCATGTTTCGGTGAAACATATCACATCCCAATCACAGAGAGTACTGTTTATATAGACGTCGTGTAATTTAGTTCGTAAGCCACGCACATTTTGATAATAAATGCTCGTTAAACACATAAATACGGAATACAGTAGTTAAATGATAGTAACTAGTAATTAGTCATCCAACTAATTAACTCTGGCGAGGTCGGCCTCACAGGTGATTCGCCTCACGGGGGTTCCCTCGTCGATAGCCCTTGGTCTTAGCGCAATCCCTTGCCGATCTGAATAGGCGCTTATTCTCCTGCGATAAGTGTTCATTGACATAGACTCCCGCTTCCGAACCCGCGAATCCCAGGTCCGACGCCCTCATGCCCCTCTTAGCCTTGGCAGCGACGATTAATTGCTCCTTCCTGCGTCTGCTAACAAACTTCACCACAATGGACTTGGCAGCCGTTGATGGAGAACCAGGAAAGTGTGGGACACGGTGAAAGGCATCGAAATCAGCCAGCGATAAAGGACACTGAACCGCCTCGCCCAACTTCACAAGAACCTCGCCCAGGTTTTCAGGCTTCTCTTTTCTGGCTTCCGGTATGCCATGCACCTCAACGTTGTTGAGCCTAGTATACTGCTCCAAGTCTCCCATTCTGGTCTTCAAGTCAGTCATCTCCTGCTTCAGTGCACTATTCTCGCCCTACCGCGACTCGATTTCGGTGAGAAGGGTCTGAATAACAGAATTATCCCTTTTCAAGTCATCAAACTGGTCGCTCATGTACTGCACGGATGCCCGAAGCTCACGTATCATGTCCCGCAAGTCAGCGTCAGATTCCAAAACAGGCCCCGGTGTAGACGTCCGGGCACCGCTAGGGCTCGGCGAAGGAATCTCCTTGCAGCCATGACACAGCCACGGAGAATGAGAGCGCTCGATGGTTCTGTAGGTTCTCGATGACACGTCCACGCAACCACGATGATACCAACATAGACATTTCTGGCACAAAAGGGCCTCGTGAACCTCCTTCACCGCAGTGCCGCATTTATTGCACGAGTCGCCTTGTGGCATCTCAGACAAATTTCAAGTAACAGCAGTGTACCCACTACGAAGACGTCGGAGATCAGAAAAAAAGACTGGATGGCGAACCGGTCCCCTATCCGAATACCTCGAAGGCGATTAACTGTTCACCAAATATCGGTCAAACTAGCGGAAAACAAACGTCTCGCGCAAAAACGACCACACCAACCGCGAGCACACACACTAGTTACACCCCGTCCGATAAATTACGAAATTTCGACAATTGCTTCCCAACGCAAAATCCCGACAAAGTCGCAACACATGAACAACAACCGGCCCGGCCAACAGTTCACAGTTTATAATTAAATGCATACGCTAACAATCATGCAATGGCGAACGGAAATATATAGACGCGTGTGGAAGATCCTCCGGTCGACGTCAGATTAACAGATTTCCAATTTGACGTCTTATATAACTTGTATAATAATATACTATTAATCATCACTCGTCACTCAATAGCTCGCTTAGTAAATGCCCAACTCTGGTCAAGCTCAATAGATCCTACCACAGTAAATGTGGGAGTATAAAAATGTGTGTTAGATAAGAGCCGTTTTTCACGACAAATTCTAACGAAAATAATAGCGAAAATTATCAGTTGAGTTTTGGTGAGAATTATTGACATTTGACACATTTGACAATAGTAATCAAATTTGCTACAATTCTAGTCATGTGCGTGCGTAGTAGCGCGATTTTCTCAGATCAGAACATCTGACATATTCGTAACCCAAAATCACATACGTATCTGCAATAGATAAATATAGCTAATAATTTCGCTATTATTTTCGTTAGAATTGTGTAAAACGGCTCGTCCACGTCCGATTTTATTGTCTAGTTTTATTGTCTATTGTCTCAGTTTTGGCTATTAATTTCGCTATTATTTTCGTTAGTATTCTCGGTCGTGTAAAACGGCTCTCAATAAAACTTAGCGTGTCTGATGATTCTTTCAATAACAGCTTCTACTTATTCCAATCAATTTATACCATGGTTTTAGCGTCAATGCAGTTACTTAGACAAAGCGCAAATAGGCCTACGTAAAATAAATAAATAACAAAATAATCAAGAAATAAAATAATAAAACTAGGTGGGTTGTTTTGACTTACATCGCGACAAAATATATAAATAGGGTAATTAGTTGTTGCACGGTAACCATCTTACACCTAGAACTTAGTTACCCGACAAAACATTTTAATAACCTTAAAATAGCTCTCATAAAACCGTAAAACCTAAAACTCAAGTTTTGTTAGAAACTATAACCAAGTCCCATGTATATTGCCGTGTAATACTAAACCATCCACTGTAATATATTAGTGGTAAACACTTAATAAATAATTTTCTATACTATTACTAAAACTTAGCGTTTATTTTGTGAGAAGCGAGTTTAGGTCCAATCATATACCTGCTATATAATAATAGCCTATTGCAGCGGTCCCCAAACTACGGCCCGGGGGCCACATTGAGCGGAGTAGACTTATGACGCGGCCGTGAACAAGAGAAAGATAGCGGGAGAAGTTTGGGGACCCCTGGCCTATTGTGACCTTCGTAGGTTTGGCGACACCGCTGGAGGTATCAGCGACGCATCAGTTTCCGTTCATATATAAATTGCGGAGGTCACTTCGTACCGTTTGCGTACCTTATATAACACCTACTGAAAAATCAAAAATCGTTTCCCCTCTTTTGATATTCGTGTAGCGACAGTTCCCCTCATTAAAAATATGCTATCCGATCAAAAATATATCATCTGGAACACCCGGATCCTAGGTCGCCTGCTCTATATGCCGGAGGTGACAACTTAACACGTATACATATATATATACAGGGTGTCCGGAAAGTAATGGGACCCAGCTTTACCGTATATTCTTGATGTCAAATGGGACCGATTAAACCAAAATCCCATAGTAAAAAGTGCTTCCTTAAGAAGTTATAAGGTGTTAAAGATAGGAAATATATTTCTTGTTTTGCGTATATTTCAGAAAAGAAACTGCCCATCAAGCTGAAAAGTGGTACCCTTAGGCTTTTTGAGACGCCAAACATGAAAACAGTATTAGGACATTTGCATATTATAGAGGGAGCTGTCGGCAGCTTTTCTGGGGGAATAATAGATGATAGTTTTATTATTATTATGATTTTGGGCGGGACGACTAAAGATTATGATACGGACGTTAATTTCACATAAAAAATGTTTACCTATTTTACGCCGATAAAATCCACCGTTTTCGAGAAAAACGCAATTAAACGTACTGTGTTTAAACGTACACCCTGATTATATACATATATATATATATATATATATATATATATATATATATATATATATATATATATATATATATATATATAGTCTATATGGTATATGGTATATGGTCATAGACTGCAGTCATCAATCTGAAGCAACTTATCTATATATATATATATATATATATATATATATATATATATATATATATATATATATAGATAAGTTGCTTCAGATTGATGACTGCAGTCTATGACCACCAACGGAGCTAATTGTTTATAATTAAGTGGAGAGAGAGAGAGACGGTTCTACCCGACTACTTTTATAATAATATGATTTCTGGAACTGTGCATACATTTCATAGATCATGGAAAAATTGCTCATCTTACATTTAAATTATCATACGGATATACATCAGAATTTAAATATAGTTTTATGTTTGTTAAGTCGAAATGATCAAATTGACTCATATTACGATTTAGGATATTTTGTCTCTCGCTTTGGAATGCAAAAATAATAAATCTAGGTTTTTCTAATTGACTAGTTGTTTTAACGGCCCAAGTATGATTAGTATTTTGTTGCACTAATTGAAGCTCTTGCAGTTCCCTACTTCTAAATGCAACTTCTAAATCCATATTAGATGCAACTCGATCCATCAGATATAATTTTTGCTCATCGCCAACCATAACATGGGGCATCTTCCACGGAATTTTACCAATCTTAATGTTCGGTTTATCTTCAGCTGTTACCGGATTATTGCACACAGCATTAAAATCGGAATTCCTCCTAAGTAGTACAGCTCTTGGCGAACATGCAATATTACTTTACGGAATTCTTCTGTAAATCCCAATAGCATAGACAACGGTATACAGACACTAAAGTTTCCGTCTTTATCAGTTATTTTTGGATACTCTGTGTGATTCCATCCGGAATTTTGCAGTCTGGTAAGAGTGCCAGGGGAATAGGAAGCATAACTTTTTAATGTAATTGTTATCCCTGGAATTCTTGTCCTATCAATAACATTTCCACCCATTCATAACGAATTTCATCAAATAACAACATGATGCCATTGTTCACAAAATTCAATGTTTTAGTAACTTCACCAGCAACGTTCAATAGTTTCCCTCGATACATAGTAGTGATTCGGAAGGTAATGACTACAGGTCCTGAGTCTGAATTGGAATCCTAATCTCATCGTTATGAGTAAAGCTTGTAGCTGCATACGGTTGGTGCGTGTGGAATTCATACTTAGTAATTGAATTATTTGCATAGATTCCTTCACAAACTTTTAAGTTATGAAAACTCATTTTTTACGTCTTGAACTAAACAGCGACAAGCGCACAATAAACGCAGACCCAATTGTTTTACACTGATTTTCAGATCGGTCCAGAACGCAATAAGTCATTTTGATTTTCTTCTAATATTTTAAATCCTAATGCACTCAAAAACTTCCTATTAGATGTTGTTAGCACCTTGAGATTTCTTTTTACACTGCGTATGGGTTTAGCACTTGATGTATTTATATGCTCATTATATATGAATACCATTTTTAATGAGAAAATATCACACACGTTTGAGATAAAGTCTTACCGTTATGGTTTCGTTATTGAAATTAACCACATTACCATCTTGGTCGGTTATTTTAAGTATAATTTCAGTGATATATTTGGTGTTGATTGGTAGATAGATAACGTTTGCAAGATTTTCAACAATTTTTGTACCAGGTAACACTGTTGGATAAAACACATGCAGAATGTGCATTTGATCATAATTGCTGTAGGAATTAGTAACTAAATTACATTCTACATTTATAGTATTAATTTTAAAAATATTTATAGGATAGTCTGATTCATGTTTAACGTCCTTTTTTAGTACCTTCGGTTTATATCCCAATAAACTTCCTATATTGTTTGGTTTCATAAAGTCAATATCTACACTGGATTTAATCTCACATTTTAGTGTATTCCGATTACCTTTTATCATTACAATCGGATGATCTTTGGTCCATTTATCTTCGATATGACTTGTTATGGTTTCTTCGATGTCACTTACTTCATATAATCCTTCCGATAGTGTAATTTGTTTTGTATTGTGATAGTAAAAATTGTTTGATGACTCTACGTTTGGTATCGAATTATAGCTGACGAAATTCGCCAAACCTATTGCGTAATTATCTTCATCACTTAAAATAATTGGTGGATATATCTTAGATATGAGCACTGATGATTTCTGATGAAACGTAAAAGTGAACGATGACATTTTCAATTCGTGTCTAAGCAGGGAATAGGAATAATAAAAAGCTGTACACTCTATTTATATAATTTATTTAACGAAAATTTTATGCATAACTGTCCACAATTATAAGACGGTTTCAATAGCATCTGGTACTTTTTATAATTATAATAAATTCGAACTGAACCATTTGAAGTGAAATATCTGTTAACTTCTCTTGGCGGTCTCAGGTTACCATACGAATCAAAGTAGATTGTTTCATATTTTTTCTGTACGCAACCCAATGTGTCCCCGGACCAATGGAGTCATCCAAATTAATGACACCCGCTTCAAATGTTTTTCGTATCTTAGATGGTAGGTCATCCTTCATTAATACACCGCGAAAATGAGGGATTTAAAATTTTTATAATATCCACATCGGTTAGCGGTCGTCGTCTAACCATATTCATCTTGAATAGTGTCGTTGTGCTTCTATCGGATGCAAATACAAACCTAAACTTCGTTTATATAAACTTCGTTTATATTGTTTTAAATAGACACCCTTTCCCATGGCTAATGCCTCCATTGACCTATTGTGACGTGCTGATTCCTTTAGCTTTTCCTTTGCATGTTTAGCTAGATTTACGGCATTTGCTATAGAAGCTGCACCACCAGATAGCGCTCCGAGGGCCGATAGGCCAGCAAAGATTGGGATTAGAGGGACAATCCCACTTGTTTTCGGTATTGGTATTGCGCGTTTACTTTTGGTTTTAACTTTTGATTTAAATTTTGCTGCCACTTTACTTGCAACCCGTATAGCACTTTTTATGTTCCGAGGTTGTTCTTGAACAATTCTTCGTTTTATTTCCTGTATGATTTTCTGTAAGGAAACAGATTTAGCTTTCTGCTTTTGTTTCTGATTTTTTTTCTTCATTATGCTAACAAAATGATACGTTCACCGCCAAAGTTCTCACGAAACTATTGAACCTAATGACTTTGCAGCTAGGTTTTGATTCCTTTGGCAGACGAATTATTTACTTCATCATTATAGTTATCTTCTAATTTACGTTACAAAATAGGATCTTGTTGCTGTTGAGGTAGGTTAATTATCATATTATCTTCGATTTTGAATTTGGTATTTTTATGTTGATGCTCATTGCCACGCTTAGCTAATGTTCTCTTCTTAGTTGTTACAGTTTGTGGTAGTGATGGTGTTGGTATTTCTGGACTTGAAACATCATCATCATCAACTTCTATCATTAAATCCAATTCATTTTGACTGACTGGTGCATCTTCTTTTCTTTTATTTTTCTTTTTCAGTACTGCCAACATTGCTTTGTTTAAAATTGCGTTTCCACCACTACTTTTCTTCTTTTTGTTCACTGTTTGCTTATTTTTTTCCTTTATTTCATTAACAACATCGGGATCTTTCAAATTTTTATCCAGATCATCATATGCGTCGTTAAGTTATTTACTAATTTTCTTAAGCGAATTTAAATGTTTTCGTATAATTTTACTGCATTTAGCATTAATATAATTAGAGTAACCCATACCTAATTTCACTTTACTACGCATATCACGCGAAACACCTAGTGCCGCAAGTTTTTCACCAAACGATGCATCTGAAGAACGAAATCGATCCACTGCTCTTGTAGCTAATATGCTATCTGCGTTATGACGATTTTTTAAATCCTTTTCCATTGCGTAAGCGACGTCATGGTCTTTGCAAGCAGCATCTAATTTATTTTTGGGTTTATCACCACGCTGTAAACGTTCTTGAAGACGAGTGCCTGGACCACAGAACTGATAACCGCCCGGTATATGCAGTTCAAAGGGTAAACTATTAATAGCGCTATTGATAAGACCGTTGCCTGTAAACACACTCATTTAGACTGCTTGATATCTAAAATGATGAAATGTGTGTACTACAGTATCGGAAATATATAATATGTTTAATAATTATAGTATTTAAGTATCCCTCCTCTTCTTCATAACAACTCCTCTATTTAGTGTTAGTGTCCATAAATATAAAAGTAGTTCAACCGAAGGTTTCGTTGTGTGTAGAAAAGCACGATTCTGACGCTTTTGATGTAAAAAAGTGTTCAAGGCATGGTACACTTTTACCTTCAACTGTACGGTGTATAATTGTAGGGCCATCAAATTGCGGTAAAACTAATGTAATGATTATACCCATTGAACATAAAAATGGATTAAAATTTGAAAATATTAACATTTATTCGAAATCGCTAAATCAACCTAAATACGTTTACCTAGAACGGTTATTGAAACCAATCAAGGCAATAACCTTTAATTCTTTTCACAACAATGAGAATATATTAGCACCTAATGAAGTATTACCGAATTCAATATTCATCTTTGACGATGTTTCGTGCGGTAACCAAAATACTATGCGTGAATATTTCAGTATGGGTCGACATAATTATATCGATTGTCTCTATCACAAACTTATGCACAAGTTTCAAAACATTTAATTAGAGATAATAGTAATATAATTATTCTATTTAAACAGGACGATTTAAACTTAAAATATGTATACAGAGACCATATAGGAACAGATATGCCTTTTGAAAAATTTAAAGATATGCCATATATATGCTCTCTATGTTGGAAGGAACCACATGGATTTTTAACTGTATCTAAATATAGTGATCTATCTAAAGGACGATATCGTAAAGGTTACGATCAGTTTATATTATTGTAGTACTCATAGGATTTACGGTCAGTTTTCGTTAGTTCTCCGTACTATTAAGATGTAAAAATGTTTGAAAATGAAAAGAACATGAAGCAAAGAATTATCGCAAAAAGACGAGAGATTAGGAAGAAGTTAAGTGTTTTGAAACATGGTGAAATCGCACAAGAAAAAATATTTCAACCAATTACTAAACAACTAAAAATTATTCAAACTAAACTTAATCATAAAAACGATACTGGTTATGTAAAGAGGATGAGGAAGAAAGTGGTGGTGAAGGGAAATTTGAGCCATTATCAGCAATAGAACATACTTCAGTTAATCCAATGGTAGTAGATGATGATGATGATATTGATAAGAATCTCTATCAACATCCCTTACCAAGAAAATACATTAGCGAGATGAGGAAAAACGAAGATGAGTATGACACTAAATATAGAATTAGATATGATGCAGAAACTCAAAAATTCTTTATTGGGAATTCACAACTAAGCTACACAACAAGATATAAAGCTACACGCGGACTTTATGAATTATTATTTAAAAAGAAACCGCATGGTTATAATGATACAGATAAAAAATATTACTCCGAGATTGTTATAAAAACTAATGCACATAGACGTTATTATCAAGGTAACCAACAAATTGATGGGAGCAGATTGAAAAAGTATCGAAAAATATTAGCACCTCTAGTACAGAACAAAAAACAGGTGGTAGCTGTGGTGTACTAATGTCACAAGTGGATAAAGCTAAGGAATTTTCTTATTGGGACTACAAAGACTACAATTATTACTTGCATCACACGAAGTCGGAAATACAAGTGTTATAAACGAAATTATTTCAATCATTGAAGAACTGACGGAGGCCAGAAACATACAATAGAATTTCTGCGATAATGAATGACGATAAGAAACGACAAGTTATTGAAGAAATTCATAAGCCAGCTAGAAAAAATTTTAGAAGAAGAAGAGTAATTTTAAAGTCTCTAAACGATTTGTTTCAAGCTGACTTAATTGAAATGATACCGTATGCTAAGGATAATAACGGATAAAAATACATTCTAGTAGTAATTAACTGTTTTTCGAAATTTACATGGACATTTGCCATCAAAAGCAAATCAGGAAAAGATGTTACTAACGCTCTAGAAAACGTTTTCAAAGATCAAATTACGATAAATTTACATACCGATCAAGGGAAGGAATTTTTCAACAAAGAATTCAAACAATTAATGAACAAATCCCATATAAATCATTATATTACCTTTAGTGAGAAAAGAGCATCAATTGTAGAACGTGTTAATAGAACATTAAAAAATATAATGTGGAAAGAATTTAGTTACAGAGGACACTATAAATTGATTGATATTTTACAAAATATTACAAATATAACAATTCTAAACATCGGACCATAAAAATGAAACCAATTGAAGTTTCTAAACCGCATGAACAACTGTTATTGAATACAGTGTATAGTAATATAAAAAGAGAGCAAATAAAAAATAAATTTCAAGAGGAAAGCTGGTTAATCGACGGTGAGATGTAAAAGGAGAAAGGTATTTGTCGGGCAATTCCGTCATACGAAAATCGATGAAGCAACCGTAGACACGTGTTTCGGACTATTAGTCCTCATCAGTACGGTGTAGCCAAGGAGCAAGATGGACACTCAATGGAAAAAACACTCAAATGGAGACCTAAAGGGGGTGACCAATGTCGCCAATTTGGTGCTTCAGTCTCAACATCTTCAGCATTCGAAGACAAGAAGTGACGTCGCGCCTGAGATGACTGGTACACCCCAGGTACACCATAGCCCATGGAAATAAAGAGGAAAGCTGGTTAATCGACGGTGAGATGTAAAAGGAGAAAGGTATTTGCCGGGCAATTCCGTCATACGAAAATCGATGAAGCAACCGTAGACACGTGTTTCGGACTATTAGTCCTCATTATTGATCATTATTAGTTATTGTTATTTGGGGAACGTCCTTTGAAGTGAGTGACACCCTAAACTCGATTACAGTAAGAAAAATTCAAAAAATTCATTTCAATTCAATTCATTTATTACGGCATTAAAAATACAAAAGTTGCACATAGCCAAGTCAAAATAAAATATAGAATACGACAATTTAAAATTTAGTAGACGGTGCACATTAAACACTAAAATTCGCGATTAATATACTTTTAAAATAGTACTCGTTGGAAATTAAACACTGTTGAGCTTAAACTATTTTATTTAAAAGAATATACAACTGTATTAGCCAAAGGCTCGAATGAATCTGTCGGTAAGAATGCATATAGTGTAGAACGTGTGTTGGTCACAGGCTGGTTGTGTAATATAAACATCTCAAGTGTTTTGGGGTTAAGCTGGCGTCTAGGCAGAGCTGGGTGGTCAGCTAGTCTTCTTGTCTGGTCTCGTAACACCTTCCCCTTATAAAGGATGCTTTATCGGTGTCGAAAATCATTGGAAGATGACTGGTGTCGACAGGGTGTGCAGTTCCAGTTGTCTCAATTTTGGGTCCCCATGTGATAAAGTCATCTTCGGTCTGATGTATCCACTTCTCGGTATCCAAGTCTTCTTCTTTCGGGCTCGGGCAGACAAATGTGGCCATTAATAATTTGCATTTTGGTGGTTAGTCGGACATATATTTGCAAGCTATTGTCATAAGATACAGCAACGTACTTTCAGGTGGAATAAGGGAGGTAGTATAATTGGAAAAACAAATCGGACTGTTTATAATTTTGGCGTGTGACAAACGGAACTTGATAATGAAGGCACAGATAAAACTATAAAATTACTCGTTTCCTACTCCATATTATATTCAGTAACACTAAGACAAAATGCTGTCTATCTACATACATTGTTAAAATTTAATATTCTACATTTTTAATATACTTAACTGAATTACTAGATCAATAATCTGATTCTGCGTATGCAGTTTAGCACTTTTTATTATGAATAACGTCATTTTGTAAATCACTAACGTCTATGTAATTTATTAAAGAGGAACTGACACAGTAGATAAGCTATGAGAGTTCTAGACCAATTTTACGGCTTATTTTAAAGGGGGGTATAAAATTACTTTACTTCCGGTCTAGGAGACAGCTATAGTGTGACAATGATATCGATGACGTCATTGCGGTCACGACCTCACTTGCGTGAGATAAGAGTTCGGTCTTATCTATTGTGGTCACAATGTACTCGTAAGACATTTTAGTTTAAAAGATGTTGAGAACTCGGAGGTTTGGAAATAAAAAAGTGTCCGGGTAAGGATTTGAACCCGAGACTGTATAATCACGAGTCGAGCTTTAAGCATTAAGCATTAACAAATTTTTATTAAATACCATTAAGCACAACATGAACAAACATATTTTCAAATAAAATTTAAAATACGGTGCCTTGCGCCGTGGGCGCTTATCCGAAATTAACTAATAAAAACCAACAACAAAGAACGTTTTACCCGCCAGTGAGTTAACAGCTTGGCGGGTAAATTATAAGAACAAACGACGAGTCGAGCTTTCTAGCCAATAGGCTACACAGCCTCTTGATACCCGAACGGTAAAATGGTAATGATATATCGGCGCAACGACCTTGATTCGATGGTTGAGCGATGTACCGTTTATGGTTGCGGGCTAGTCTATATGCTTTTAGGCTGTATAATTTGGACGCCAATATTTCCCGCCTAAAGTGTTTATGTGTGGAAATGTGAGCTTGGGAGACTCAACAATTTAAATCTATCTATTTTTAGTTTGTCAAACGTGTACCAACTTAAAATTTATCACCTAGATCAACCATTTTGTCTCCACATCTAAAAAATAACTTCACAAATTTGGTTTGGCTAAAACGGCATGCCGACCGGCCGTCTTTCACCAATAGATGGCGTCACCGGTATTGAATTTATTATAATTTAATATGCGAATGGAAATGAATTGTATAAATCGTTTATGGTATTTTTGTAAATAATTGTGTGTATAAGTGGTTATTTAACCAAAAATTTAGAATTAATATTGGTAAAGACAATCAACAACGAAGACAGAGTATAGTTATTATAAACCAGCAATTAGAGAACTTAGAAGAATTAAAATTAGAATTAGACCATTTATTACTATATGCCAACACAAAATTGTTATGTGAAAAGAATTGCATATGTTTTAAAAACTAGATTATCAGAAAATGCAAAAGTCCGACTAAATAAAAGGTATGATATTACATACACAAATCGCATATCAAATTCAGCGAACCGACCAAATTAAAATTTTCGCGCCATTAAGGATAAGTTTCAAAGTTTAAAGCGTCTTTATTAATATTACTAGCAGAAATAATTGCGTTTAAAAAAGAACATGCGATAAGAATTATATTCGAATGTCATCGACGTTGGTAATTGTTGTTATAGCAACTCTGTATTTATTTTCGATGTTGGCAAAAGTAAGCTAGACTCACAACCACCGTGAAGATGTGTAAAATAAATAGCTTTGGCTTGCTGACACAAGTACAAGTACAAGTTTGAAAACAATTGACATTGAGAGAATTCTAGATCATCCATAAGAAAATAGTGTTGTTTGTTAGAATCTATTACAAGGTAATCACTCTTAGGTACAATCAGAACAAACTTATTCTCTAAAACATGAACTGGCAAACTTGAAATTCTTATTAAATCATGTTTTGGAGCTCGATATCGGGATAAACAATACAAAGGTTAATTGACCGCACAGCACGGTGTAAGCTGTTCTCATGTCGCCGACCCTGTACATCAGCACATTACATGTGTCGCAAGCGTCCGCGATAATGCAGTGAACAATGGAAATGCATTATAAGCATATTTGATCAGCATTCTCGAGTATTTAATAATACAATAATAATTAACACTAATCTAAATCAAAAGAACAACAATGTTAAACAAAAGGGGTTGACGAAGATAGTAGATAATAAATGGCACTTTCAGCGCCGCCGCCCGCCGCCAACGACGCCGCCCGACTCAAACCGGGCGCACCCGAACGAAGTCACGTCGATGTTAGAGAGAGAACCATCGATGCTAGAGAAAGAACGCACTACGATTTTTATTTTCGAGCGTAATCACCAATAGATGGCGCTACCGGTATTGGAATTTACGATAAAATTCAAATTTTCCCGCCAGCCGTATCTTACCCGATGATGACCGAACGCCGAGCGAACCCGAACCGATAAAATTCAAATTTTTCCCGCCAATCTTAAAAAATTCAAATTTTCGCGTCAACATTCCCACGCATGCGCAACCCGATAAAATTCAAATTTTCGCATCAAATTTATTCGGATTTGAATTTCGCGCGCACCATCTTACTCGATGATGACCGAACGCCGATCGCCCGAACCGATAAAATTCAAATTTTTTCCGCCAACCTTCAAAATTTCAAATTTTCGCATCAACCCCAGGTCCACCAACCCCAGACGTACCAACCCCACGCGCTAAAACGGCATGCCGACCGGGCGTCATATTTTAAATCAAGTTTTCGCGCTAAATTTATTCGGACTAATTTTAAAATTCTACAGAGCATGCGCGAACCTAGCAAATTAAAATTTTCGCGCCATTAAGGATAAATTTCAAAGTTTAAACCGTCTTTATTGATATTACTCACAGAAATAATTGTGTTTAAAAAAGAACATGCGATAAGAATTATATTCGAATGTCATTGACGTTGGTAATTGTTGTTATAGCCATTCTGTCTTTTACTTGTACGATGGCACTAGGTAATTCGACGCCCTTGCATAATTTTGCGCAGTTGATACTACTTGCTGAGTTCAAGGACCGACTGTAATTTGATATGTCTTAGGAGTCATCCTATTTTCACACCTGTGTATCGGTACATTTCCATCCCGTGTGCGTAATAAATTGTTTTTAAAGTCAATTCCCGCTTCTAGGGATTTTAATAAATCTACTCAATATTATCGGAAAATCCAAAAAACTTCAACCACTGTACAATGGTCCATACGAAATTACCTCTATCGATGGTAACACAAATTGCAGAATTCGTATAAATAGGAAATCAGTTAGGGTGCACAAGAATAGGTTGAAGAAATTCAATAATTAACGCATGCCTTTCTTTTATTATTGCAGAATGTACTTCCTATGTATTCTTCCCCTGTTGATCGTCTTTTCTACAGCCGAACCTTATTATTCCTTCAAACCATTAGAAGGGAATCCTGAGCTATTTTATGGAAAGATTGGTAATCTAAAATTATTTAACAAATTTTGGAATTTAGTCGTTTATTTAGATTTAAATAATTATTACTTAGAGTTAGGCAACATTCAATCATACTTCCGCGACGCCGAACGACTGTGTGGATATGATGAATTTAAAAACATTTTCTCAGAATTATGTTCACAGCAGATTCCCTTTAACTTTCTTCAGTGACGTTAAGGAAAAATCGGACAGGTGCGAGGGACTTGTAACATCGTAATAGTTTTCATGTAAAGTTTTGATGACTTCTGTTGTTTTTTTTTCAAATCTGCAACAAATAATAAGTAAATATTTACTAGTTTAGGAAATAGATGGGTTTCCCACAAGCATTTTTGGGAAAATATCGACAACTACGTAACATAAACTTTAATACAAACTATTTTTTAAATTCTTTGTATATGTATATGTATATTTTCAGTACAGAGAAATAGGACCATAAAAGGACTGAGAGACATCAAACAGACAGACAGTGGGACAAAAACGATCTCTATTTCACTTCAGCAACTTCATTGGCTATCAAATTACATAATGCGCGACAGAACGAAAAATCTATTGAAAATTTTGGTAAGGAAATTGAAGAGCTAATGGTAAATTTGACTTAGTTATTATGTGACAAAATTTTTAAGACAATATCTGCAAAAATGTAATAATACCGTAATTTTTAAGAAATTCCTGCAATTGCCATTTTTTTCTTTTTGACAAACAATTGAATATCGCAGGTAAACTAGTTACTTTACACAGGTACAACTTACGCAGTTAGAAAGACGACTTCCTTAGCGTTTATAATATGGTATGATGTACAGGGCGTTCCATTTAAAAAAATGTACTGACTTTCCGTTACGCCTAAATGCAACAGCCTGAATAAATGAAAATAATTTTACGTTATAGAAACTAATGAGTCAAACAACTCTTGTGCAAAACATTTTTTCTCTCAAACAATTTGATGACTATCAACCGCCGGGATACTAATAACTCACCCTGTATAATTATATATTTTTAAAATGTGACGTGTTGATATTTATGAGTAAATTATTAATTAAATAAAATATCGGTTTGACTTCCGTGGTAGATCTTTAAGTCCAGATGATCACAATGAGGTCATTGCACAGCAAGGCCAAGAGCAACCTAACACCAGGCGTTTTTTCGCGAATAATGCAGATGCAGTGTGTCTTAATATTAATGGTATGAATATAGTAAACATGAGATATGAAACGAAAGAATTGAAATTTTTAATAGATACAGGTGCTTCGATAAGCATTATTTTTTTTCAGATAATTTAAATTGTCGTTGTGCCATAGATAAAAACGATACTATAAGAATAAGTGGGATTAGTGGCAGCACTTATTCTTTAGGATCAACAATTTAAGATTTGAAAGTAAACAATATTTAAGTTTTCAATTATTCATAGCACAAACTGCGCTAATATTGTTTTTTTGTATGAAACTTGCATGGTGTACTTCTCCATGAGGGGTGATTTAAACAACAAAGCGTCAGCCCACCAACCCCAGACATCACACCTGCTATCACGTATAGCTGTACACACCAAATATATTTGTGTTAACCCAAACTGTATAGTATGAGCTAGTACGGGATAATGTCAACATATTATACCACATGACTCTAAGAGTAACTCAAATGTGACTCAAGAGTGACTCAAATGTGACTCAAGAGTGACTCAAATGTGACTCAAGAGTGACTCAAATGTGACTCAAGAGTGACTCAAATGTGACTCAAGAGTGACTCAAATGTGACTCAAGAATGACTCAAATGTCACTCAAGAGTGACTCAAATGTGACTCAAGAGTGACTCAAATGTGACTCAAGAGTGACTCAAATGTGACTCAAGAGTGACATTAGCGCCTCCATTTATCCTCTTAGCGCCTCCATTTATCCTCTTAGCGCCTCCATTTATCCGTTTAGCGCCTCCATTTATCCTCTTAGCGCCTCCATTTATCCGTTTAGCGCCTCCATTTATCCTCTTAGCGCCTCCATTTATCATCTTAGCGCCTCCATTTATCCTCTTAGCGCCTCCATTTATCATCTTAGCGCCTTCATTTATCCTCTTAGCGCCTCCATTTATCATCCTAGCGCCTCCATTTATCCTCTTAGCGCCTCCATTTATCATCTTAGCGCCTCCATTTATCCTCTTAGCGCCTCCATTTATCATCTTCGCGCCTCCATTTATTCGTTTAGCGCCTCCATTGATCCGTTTAGCGCCTCCATTTATCCGTTTAGCGCCTCCATTCATCCGTTTAGCGCCTCCATTTATCATCTTAGCGCCTCCATTTATTCGTTTAGCGCCTCCATTTATCCGTTTAGCGCCTCCATTTATCCGTTTAGCGCCTCCATTTATCCGTTTAGCGCCTCCATTTATCCTCTTAGCGCCTCCATTTATCCGTTTAGCGCCTCCATTTATCCTGTTAGCGCCTCCATTTATCATCTTAGCGCCTCCATTTATCCTCTTAGCGCCTCCATTTATCATCTTAGCGCCTCCATTTAGCCTCTTAGCGCCTCCATTTATCATCTTAGCGCCTCCATTTATCCTCTTAGCGCCTCCATTTATCATCTTAGCGCCTCCATTTATCCTCTTAGCGCCCCCATTTATCCTCTTAGCGCCTCCATTTATCATCTTAGCGCCTCCATTTATCCGTTTAGCGCCTCCATTTATCCGTTTAGCGCCTCCATTTATCCTCTTAGCGCCTCCATTTATGATCTTAGCGCCTCCATTTATCCGTTTAGCGCCTCCATTTATCCGCTTAGCGCCTCCATTTATCCGTTTAGCGCCTCCATATATCCTCTTAGCGCCTCCATTTATCATCTTAGCGCCTCCATTTATCCTCTTAGCGCCTCCATTTATCATCTTAGCGCCTCCATTTATCCTCTTAGCGCCTCCATTTATCATCTTAGCGCCTCCATTTATCCTCTTAGCGCCTCCATTTATCATCTTAGCGCCTCCATTTATCCTCTTAGCGCCTCCATTTATCCTCTTAGCGCCTCCATTTATCATCTTAGCGCCTCCATTTATCCGTTTAGCGCCTCCATTTATCCGTTTGGCGCCTCCATTTATCCTCTTAGCGCCTCCATTTATCATCTTAGCGCCTCCATTTATCCGTTTAGCGCCTCCATTTATCCGTTTAGCGCCTCCATTTATCCTCTTAGCGCCTCCATTTATCATCTTAGCGCCTCCATTTATCCGTTTAGCGCCTCCATTTATCATCTTAGCGCCTCCATTTATACGTTTAGCGCCTCCATTTATCTCTTAGCGCCTCCATTTATCCGTTTAGCGCCTCCATTTATCCTCTTAGCGCCTCCATTTATCCGTTTAGCGCCTCCATTTATCATCTTAGCGCCTCCATTTATCCTCTTAGCGCCCCCATTTATCCTCTTAGCGCCTTCATTTATCATCTTAGCGCCTCCATTTATCCGTTTAGCGCCTCCATTTATCCGTTTAGCGCCGCCATTTATCCTCTTAGCGCCTCCATTTATCATCTTAGCGCCTCCATTTATCCGTTTAGCGCCTCCATTTATCCGTTTAGCGCCTCCATTTATCCGTTTAGCGCCTCCATTTATCCTCTTAGCGCCTCCATTTATCCTCTTAGCGCCTCCATTTATCATCTTGGCGCCTCCATTTCTCCTCTTAGCGCCTCCATTTATCATCTTAGCGCCTCCATTTATCCTCTTAGAGCCTCCATTTATCATCTTAGCGCCTCCATTTATGCTCTTAGCGCCTCCATTTATCATCTTAGCGCCTCCATTTATCCTCTTAGCGCCTCCATTTATCCTCTTAGCGCCTCCATTTATCATTTTAGCGCCTCCATTTATCCGTTTAGCGCCCCCATTTATCCGTTTAGCGCCTCCATTTATCCTCTTAGCGCCTCCATTTATCATCTTAGCGCCTCCATTTATCCGTTTAGCGCCTCCATTTATCCGTTTAGCGCATCCATTTATCCGTTTAGCGCCTCCATTTATCCGTTTAGCGCCTCCATTTATCCGTTTAGCGCCTCCATTTATCCTCTTAGCGCCTCCATTTATCCTCTTAGCGCCTCCATTTATCACCTTAGCGCCTCCATTTATCCTCTTAGCGCCTCCATTTATCATCTTAGCGCCTCCATTTATCCTCTTAGCGCCTCCATTTATCATCTTAGCGCCTCGATTTATCCTCTTAGCGCCTCCATTTATCATCTTAGCGCCTCCATTTATCCTCTTAGCGCCTTCATCTATCCTCTTAGCGCCTCCATTTATCATCTTAGCGCCTCCATTTATCCGTTTAGCGCCTCCATTTGTCCGTTTAGCGCCTCCATTTATCCTCTTAGCGCCTCCATTTATCATCTTAGCGCCACCATTTATCCGTTTAGCGCCTCCATTTATCCGTTTAGCGCCACCATTTATCCTCTTAGCGCCTCCATTTATCATCTTAGCGCCTCCATTTATCCGCTTAGCGCCTCCATTTATCATCTTAGCGCCTCCATTTATCCGTTTAGCGCCTCCATTTATCCTCTTAGCGCCTCCATTTATCCGTTTAGCGCCTCCATTTATCATCTTAGCGCCTCCATTTATCCTCTTAGCGCCTCCATTTATCCTCTTAGCGCCTCCATTTATCCTCTTAACGGCTCCATTTTTCCGTTTAGCGCCTCCATTTATCCTCTTAGCGCCTCCATTTATCCTCTTAGCGCCTCCATTTATCCTCTTAGCGCCTCCATTTATACTCTTAGCGCCTCCATTATACAGATCTGTATACAGACCCTGTATAATCACAACAGACCCTGTATACAGACCCTGTATAATCACAACAGACAATGTATACAGACCCTGTATAATCACAACAGACCCTGTATACAGATCTGTATAATGGAGGCGCTAAGAGTATAAATGGAGGCGCTAAGAGGATAAATGGAGGCGCTAAGAGGATAAATGGAGGCGCTAAACGGATAAATGGAGGCGCTAAGATGATAAATGGAGGCGCTAAACGGATAAATGGAGGCGCTAAGATGATAAATGGAGGCGCTAAACGGATAAATGGAGGCGCTAAGATGATAAATGGAGGCGCTAAGCGGATAAATGGAGGCGCTAAACGGATAAATGGAGGCGCTAAACGGATAAATGGAGGCGCTAAGATGATAAATGGAGGCGCTAAGAGGATAAATGGAGGCGCTAAACGGATAAATGGAGGCGCTAAACGGATAAATGGAGGCGCTAAGATGATAAATGGAGGCGCTAAGAGGATAAATGGAGGCGCTAAGAGGATAAATGGAGGCGCTAAGATGATAAATGGAGGCGCTAAGAGGATAAATGGAGGCGCTAAGATGATAAATGGAGGCGCTAAGAGGATAAATGGAGGCACTAAGATGATAAATGGAGGCGCTAAGAGGATAAATGGAGGCACTAAGAGGATAAATGGAGGCGCTAACAGGATAAATGGAGGCGCTAAACGGATAAATGGAGGCGCTAAACGGATAAATGGAGGCGCTAAACGGATAAGTGGAGGCGCTAAACGGATAAATGGAGGCGCTAAGAGGATAAATGGAGGCGCTAAGAGGATAAATGGAGGCGCTAAGATGATAAATGGAGGCGCTAAGAGGATAAATGGAGGCGCTAAGATGATAAATGGAGGCGCTAAGAGGATAAATAGAGGCGCTAAGATGATAAATGGAGGCGCTAAGAGGATAAATGGAGGCGCTAAGATGATAAATGGAGGCGCTAAGAGGATAAATGGAGGCGCTAAGAGGATAAATGGAGGCGCTAAGAGGATAAATGGAGGCGCTAAGATGATAAATGGAGGCGCTAAACGGATAAATGGAGGCGCTAAGAGGATAAATGGAGGCGCTAAACGGATAAATGGAGGCGCTAAGATGATAAATGGAGGCGCTAAACGTATAAATGGAGGCGCTAAGATGATAAATGGAGGCGCTAAACGGATAAATTGAGGCGCTAAGATGATAAATGGAGGCGCTAAGAGGATAAATGGACGCGCTAAACGGATAAATGGAGGCGCTAAACGGATAAATGGAGGCGCTAAGATGATAAATGGAGGCGCTAAACGGATAAATGGAGGCGCTAAACGGATAAATGGAGGCGCTAAGAGGATAAATGGAGGCGCTAAGAGGATAAATGGAGGCGCTAAGAGGATAAATGGAGGCGCTAAGATGATAAATGGAGGCGCTAAGAGGATAAATGGAGGCGCTAAGATGATAAATGGAGGCGCTAAGAGGATAAATGGAGGCGCTAAGATCATAAATGGAGGCGCTATGAGGATAAATGGAGGCGCTAAGATGATAAACGGAGGCGCTAAGAGGATAAATGGAGGCGCTAAGAGGATAAATGGAGGCGCTAAACGGATAAATGGAGGCGCTAAACGGATAAATGGAGGCGCTAAACGGATAAATGGAGGCGCTAAGATGATAAATGGAGGCGCTAAGAGGACAAACGGAGGCTCTAAACGGATAAATGGAGGCGCTAAACGGATAAATGGAGGCGCTAAGATGATAAATGGAGGCGCTAAGAGGATAAATGGGGGCGCTAAGAGGATAAATGGAGGCGCTAAGATGATAAATGGAGGCGCTAAGAGGATAAGTGGAGGCGCTAAGAGGATAAATGGAGGCGCTAAGATGATAAATGGAGGCGCTAAACGGATAAATGGAGGCGCTACGAGGATAAATGGAGGCGCTAAACGGATAAATGGAGGCGCTAAGAGATAAATGGAGGCGCTAAACGGATAAATGGAGGCGCTAAGATGATAAATGGAGGCGCTAAACGGATAAATGGAGGCGCTAAGATGATAAATGGAGGCGCTAAGAGGATAAATGGAGGCGCTAAACGGATAAATGGAGGCGCTAAACGGATAAATGGAGGCGCTAAGATGATAAATGGAGGCGCTAAGAGGATAAATGGAGGCGCTAAGAGTATAAATGGAGGCGCTAAACCGATAAATGGAGGCGCTAAACGGATAAATGGAGGCGCTAAACGGATAAATGGAGGCGCTAAGATGATAAATGGAGGCGCTAAGAGGATAAATGGAGGCGCTAAGAGGATAAATGGAGGCGCTAAGATGATAAATGGAGGCGCTAAGAGGATAAATGGAGGCGCTAAGATGATAAATGGAGGCGCTAAGAGGATAAATGGAGGCGCAAAGATGATAAATGGAGGCGCTAAGAGGATAAATGGAGGCGCTAAGAGGATAAATGGAGGCGCTAAGAGGATAAATGGAGGCGCTAAGAGGATAAATGGAGGCGCTAAGATGATAAATGGAGGCGCTAAACGGATAAATGGAGGCGCTAAGAGGATAAATGGAGGCGCTAAACGGATAAATGGAGGCGCTAAGATGATAAATGGAGGCGCTAAACGGATAAATGGAGGCGCTAAGATGATAAATGGAGGCGCTAAACGGATAAATGGAGGCGCTAAGATGATAAATGGAGGCGCTAAGAGGATAAATGGAGGCGCTAAACGGATAAATGGAGGCGCTAAACGGATAAATAGAGGCGCTAAGATGATAAATGGAGGCGCTAAGAGGATAAATGGAGGCGCTAAACGGTTAAATGGAGGCGCTAAACGGATAAATGGAGGCGCTAAGATGATAAATGGAGGCGCTAAGAGGATAAATGGAGGCGCTAAGAGGATAAATGGAGGCGCTAAGATGATAAATGGAGGCGCTAAGAGGTTAAATGGAGGCGCTATGATGATAAATGGAGGCGCTAAGAGGATAAATGGAGGCGCTAAGATCATAAATGGAGGCGCTAAGAGGATAAATGGAGGCGCTAAGATGATAAATGGAGGCGCTAAGAGGATAAATGGAGGCGCTAAGAGGATAAATGGAGGCGCTAAGATGATAAATGGAATCGCTAAACGGATAAATGGAGGCGCTAAGAGGATAAATGGAGGCGCTAAACGGATAAATGGAGGCGCTAAGAGATAAATGGAGGCGCTAAGAGGATAAATGGAGGCGCTATGATGATAAATGGAGGCGCTAAGAGGATAAATGGAGGCGCTAAGATGATAAATGGAGGCGCTAAGAGGATAAATGGAGGCGCTAAGATGATAAATAGAGGCGCTAAGAGGATAAATGGAGGCGCTAAGAGGATAAATGGAGGCGCTAAACGGATAAATGGAGGCGCTAAACGGATAAATGGAGGCGCTAAGATCATAAATGGATGCGCTAAGAGGATAAATGGAGGCGCTAAACGGATAAATGGAGGCGCTAAACGGATAAATGGAGGCGGTAAGATGTAAAATGGAGGCGCTAAGAGGATAAATAGGGGCGCTAAGAGGATAAATGGAGGCGCTAAGATGATAAATGGAGGCGCTAAGAGGATAAATGGAGGCGCTAAGATGATAAATGGAGGCGCAAGGAGGATAAATGGAGGCGCTAAGATGATAAATGGAGGCGCTAAGAGGATAAATGGAGGCGCAAAGATGATAAATGGAGGCGCTAAGAGGATAAATGGAGGCGCTAAGAGGATAAATGGAGGCGCTAAGAGGATAAATGGAGGCGCTAAGAGGATAAATGGAGGCGCTAAGATGATAAATGGAGGCGCTAAACGGATAAATGGAGGCGCTAAGAGGATAAATGGAGGCGCTAAGAGGATAAATGGAGGCGCTAAGAGGATAAATGGAGGCGCTAAGATGATAAATGGAGGCGCTAAACGGATAAATGGAGGCGCTAAGAGGATAAATGGAGGCGCTAAACGGATAAATGGAGGCGCTAAGATGATAAATGGAGGCGCTAAACGGATAAATGGAGGCGCTAAGATGATAAATGGAGGCGCTAAACGGATAAATGGAGGCGCTAAGATGATAAATGGAGGCGCTAAGAGGATAAATGGAGGCGCTAAACGGATAAATGGAGGCGCTAAACGGATAAATAGAGGCGCTAAGATGATAAATGGAGGCGCTAAGAGGATAAATGGAGGCGCTAAACGGTTAAATGGAGGCGCTAAACGGATAAATGGAGGCGCTAAGATGATAAATGGAGGCGCTAAGAGGATAAATGGAGGCGCTAAGAGGATAAATGGAGGCGCTAAGATGATAAATGGAGGCGCTAAGAGGTTAAATGGAGGCGCTATGATGATAAATGGAGGCGCTAAGAGGATAAATGGAGGCGCTAAGATCATAAATGGAGGCGCTAAGAGGATAAATGGAGGCGCTAAGATGATAAATGGAGGCGCTAAGAGGATAAATGGAGGCGCTAAGAGGATAAATGGAGGCGCTAAGATGATAAATGGAATCGCTAAACGGATAAATGGAGGCGCTAAGAGGATAAATGGAGGCGCTAAACGGATAAATGGAGGCGCTAAGAGATAAATGGAGGCGCTAAGAGGATAAATGGAGGCGCTATGATGATAAATGGAGGCGCTAAGAGGATAAATGGAGGCGCTAAGATGATAAATGGAGGCGCTAAGAGGATAAATGGAGGCGCTAAGATGATAAATAGAGGCGCTAAGAGGATAAATGGAGGCGCTAAGATGATAAATGGAGGCGCTAAGAGGATAAATGGAGGCGCTAAGAGGATAAATGGAGGCGCTAAACGGATAAATGGAGGCGCTAAACGGATAAATGGAGGCGCTAAGATCATAAATGGATGCGCTAAGAGGATAAATGGAGGCGCTAAACGGATAAATGGAGGCGCTAAACGGATAAATGGAGGCGGTAAGATGTAAAATGGAGGCGCTAAGAGGATAAATGGGGGCGCTAAGAGGATAAATGGAGGCGCTAAGATGATAAATGGAGGCGCTAAGAGGATAAATGGAGGCGCTAAGATGATAAATGGAGGCGCAAGGAGGATAAATGGAGGCGCTAAGATGATAAATGGAGGCGCTAAGAGGATAAATGGAGGCGCTAAGATGATAAATGGAGGCGCTAAGAGGATAAATGGAGGCGCTAAACGGATAAATGGAGGCGCTAAACGGATAAATGGAGGCGCTAAACGGATAAATGGAGGCGCTAAGATGATAAATGGAGGCGCTAAACGGATAAATGGAGGCGCTAAATGGATAAATGGAGGCGCTAAACGGATAAATGGAGGCGCTAAACGAATAAATGGAGGCGCTAAGATGATAAATGGAGGCGCTAAGAGGATAAATGGAGGCGCTAAGATGATAAATGGAGGCGCTAAGAGGATAAATGGAGGCGCTAAGATGATAAATGGAGGCGCTAAGAGGATAAATGGAGGCGCTAAGATGATAAATGGAGGCACTAAGAGGATAAATGGAGGCGCAAAACGGATAAATGGAGGCGCTAAACGGATAAATGGAGGCGCTAAGATGATAAATGGAGGCGCTAAGAGGATAAATGGAGGCGCTAAACGGATAAATGGAGGCGCTAAACGGATAAATGGAGGCGCTAAGATGATAAATGGAGGCGCTAAGAGGATAAATGGAGGCGCTAAGATCATAAATGGAGGCGCTAAGAGGATAAATGGAGGCGCTAAGATGATAAATGGAGGCGCTAAGAGGATACATGGATTCGCTAAGAGGATAAATGGAGGCGCTAAACGGATAAATGGAGGCGCTAAACGGATAAATGGAGGCGCTAAACGGATAAATGGAGGCGCTAAGATGATAAATGGAGGCGCTAAGAGGATAAATGGAGGCGCTAAACGGATAAATGGAGGCGCTAAACGGATAAATGGAGGCGCAAAGATGATAAATGGAGGCGCTAAGAGGATAAATGGAGGCGCTAAGATGATAAATGGAGGCGCTAAGAGGATAAATGGAGGCGCTAAGAGGATAAATGGAGGCGCTAAGATGATAAATGGAGGCGCTAAACGGATAAATGGAGGCGCTAAGAGGATAAATGGAGGCGCTAAACGGATAAATGGAGGCGCTAAGAAATAAATGGAGGCGCTAAACGGATAAATGGAGGCGCTAAGATGATAAATGGAGGCGCTGAACGGATAAATGGAGGCGCTAAGATGATAAATGGAGGCGCTAAGAGGATAAATGGAGGCGCTAAACGGATAAATGGAGGCGCTAAACGGATAAATGGAGGCGCTAAGATGATAAATGGAGGCGCTAAGAGGATAAATGGAGGCGCTAAACGGATAAATGGAGGCGCTAAACGGATAAATGGAGGCGCTAAGATGATAAATGGAGGCGCTAAGAGGATAAATGGAGGCGCTAAGATGATAAATGGAGGCGCTAAGAGGATAAATGGAGGCGTTAAGATGATAAATGGAGGCGCTAAGAGGATAAATGGAGGCGCTAAGATGATAAATGGAGGCGCTAAGAGGATAAATGGAGGCGCTAAGATGATAAATGGAGGCGCTAAGAGGATAAATGGAGGCGCTAAGAGGATAAATGGAGGCGCTAAACGGATAAATGGAGGCGCTAAACGGATAAATGGAGGCGCTAAACGGATAAATGGAGGCGCTAAGATCATAAATGGATGCGCTAAGAGGATAAATGGAGGCGCTAAACGGATAAATGGAGGCGCTAAACGGATAAATAGAGGCGCTAAGATGTAAAATGGAGGCGCTAAGAGGATAAATGGGGGCGCTAAGAGATAAATGGAGGCGCTAAGATGATAAATGGAGGCGCTAGGAGGATAAATGGAGGCGCTAAGATGATAAATGGAGGCGCTAAGAGGATAAATGGAGGCGCTAAGATGATAAATGGAGGCGCTAAGAGGATAAATGGAGGCGCTAAACGGATAAATGGAGGCGCTAAACGGATAAATGGAGGCGCTAAGAGGATAAATGGAGGCGCTAAACAGATAAATGGAGGCGCTAAACGGATAAATGGAGGCGCTAAACGGATAAATGGAGGCGCTAAACGGATAAATCGAGGCGCTAAGATGATAAATGGAGGCGCTAAACGGATAAATGGAGGCGCTAAACGGATAAATGGAGGCGCTAAACGGATAAATGGAGGCGCTAAACGAATAAATGGAGGCGCTAAGATGATAAATGGAGGCGCTAAGAGGATAAATGGAGGCGCTAAGATGATAAATGGAGGCGCTAAGAGGATAAATGGAGGCGCTAAGATGATAAATGGAGGCGCTAAGAGGATAAATGGAGGCGCTAAGATGATAAATGGAGGCGCTAAGAGGATAAATGGAGGCACTAAGATGATTAATGGAGGCGCTAAGAGGATAAATGGAGGCGCTAGGAGGATAAATGGAGGCGCTAAACGGATAAATGGAGGCGCTAAGAGGATAAATGGAGGCGCTAAACGGATAAATGGAGGCGCTAAGAGGATAAATGGAGGCGCTAATGTCACTCTTGAGTCACATTTGAGTCACTCTTGAGTCACATTTGAGTCACTCTTGAGTCACATTTGAGTCATTCTTGAGTCACATTTGAGTCACTCTTGAGTCACATTTGAGTCACTCTTGAGTCACATTTGAGTCACTCTTGAGTCACATTTGAGTTACTCTTAGAGTCATGTGGTATAATATGTTGACATTATCCCGTACTAGCTCATACTATACAGTTTGGGTTAACACAAATATATTTGGTGTGTACAGCTATACGTGATAGCAGGTGTGATGTCTGGGGTTGGTGGGCTGACGCTTTGTGGTTTAAATCACCCCTCATGGAGAAGTACACCATGCAAGTTTCATACAAAAAAAAAATATTAGCGCAGTTTGTGCTATGAAGAATTGTAAACTTAAACATTGTTTACTTTCAAATCTGAAATTGTTGATCCTAAAGAATAAGTGCTGCCACTAATCCCACTTATTCTTATAGTATCGTTTTTATCTATGGCACAACGACTATTTAAATTATCTGAAAAAAATAATGCTTATCGAAGCACCTGTATCTATTAAAAATTTCAATTCTTTCGTTTCATATCTCATTTTTACTATATTCATACCATTAATATTAAGACACACTGCATCTGCATTATTCGCAAAAAACCGCCTGGTGTTAGGTTGCTCTTGGCCTTGCTGTGCATCGACCTCATTGTGATCATCTGGACTTACTGTAGGTAAATACTCTCTGTTGGTTATTCCTATTGTAAAAAGATCTACCACGGAAGTCAAACCGATATTTTATTTAATTAATAATTTACTCATAAATATCAACACGTCACATTTTAAAAATATATAATTATACAGGGTGAGTTATTAGTATCCCGGCGGTTGATAGTCATCAAATTGTTTGAGAGAAAAAATGTTTTGCACAAGAGTTGTTTGACTCATTAGTTTCTATAACGTAAAATTATTTTCATTTATTCAGGCTGTTGCATTTAGGCGTAACGGAAAGTCAGTACATTTTTTTAAATGGAACGCCCTGTACATCATACCATATTATAAACGCTAAGGAAGTCGTCTTTCCAACTGTGTAAGTTGTACCTGTGTAAAGTAACTAGTTTACCTGCGATATTCAATTGTTTGTCAAAAAATTGGCAATTGCAGGCATTTCTTAAAAATTACGGTATTATTACATTTTTGCAGATATTGTCTTAAAAATTTTGTCACATAATAACCAAGTCAAATTTACCATTAGCTCTTCAATTTCCTTACCAAAATTTTCAATAGATTTTTCGTTCTGTCGCGCATTATGTAATTTGATAGCCAATGAAGTTGCTGATTTTTTAGTTAATAGATGCAATTTCATTGCATCCACCATACCATCTACTGACGTGTAAGTCGAATTTAATCTTAGTTTCGCACTTGGAGAGAGCCTTGTTTTTAACACATAATTGATCAATAATGAATGAGACGCTTCAGGTAGCATACTGGCATATAACTCAATCGAGTCAATTAACTGATTTATATCAGTTTCATTACTAGTCATAACGGGGAGCAGTGAAGCTGTTGTAAAAATGTGCATCTTGTCAGTCAGTCGTTGGAAGATAAATCTTCAGTAGATAATAAATGGCACTTTCAACGCCGCCGCCCGCCGCCAACGACGCCGCCCGACTCAAACCGGGCTTACCCGAACGAAGTCACGTCGATGTTAGAGAGAGAACCATCGATGCTAGAGAGAGAACGCACTACGATTTTTATTTTTATTTGTCCGTTACATGTTTAACAGTCTTATTAACGCACCTCTCTCACCCAATAAAAGAAATACAGAATACAACACCATCATGCACATAGGTACAAATAACGGATATGACGTACATGAAATTCGCTCGACATACAAAAAAGTAATGACGACCAACAACATGAAACATATATATCCCCACACCAAGATAAAGGGCTCATATATCTCTATCCCATACAATAAAGATGTAAATTCTAAGATCAAACACATTCTAAAACAATATAATCTAAACCTTGTAAATACCACAAGAAACACAATAGAAAAATCATTAGTCAACAACAAACTGCATTCCAACATTAAGTCAAAGAGTGGTGTATATAAAATAAAATGTGGGGATTGTGATGCAATATATATATAGGTGAAACTGGCAGAGCAATAGAAACCAGATACAAAGAACACATTAGAAACAATACCACCTCAGCCTTTGGCAGACACCTATTCCTTGAGGGCCACAAAACTACAATAGAAAGACTTTCACTATTACATAACTGCCCAAAATCTTTTAAACTCTCAATCTTGGAAAAATACGAAATTTTGAAACACAAAGAGAGAAAAGAAAATGTTGTTAACGACATCACCTTTTTTCCTGAGAATCATATTTTTAAGACTTTTATATAACTGAATAATACCATATAAATACACCCCCCCCCCTTCCTCTGTCCAATTATCCTGGCTAATGGTAATTTTTAAATAATCGTTCTCCCACCGCACATGAAAGCAAAAGTGACCTCTCCCCACTATTTTCATATGCAGACAGTGAGGAACCAGCAAGAGCAATAGACGTGTGATGCTAAGCAAACTTTTAACATACCATGACGGACACCACATACTATGACCCAACAATTATTATCTTAATCTAAATTTTATCTATCTGACGGTGAGCTCCTTACAATTTATTTCTCTATAAATTAACAAGAACTTAAAATTTATGCTGTGATAAATTTTCTTTCTATAATATCAGTGTCCTGAATTTTACCTGCCCATTTTTGTGTTTGTGTATATATGTGTATTTCATTTGAGCGGAATGTAATAGAATGCATTGTTTATATTATATATCTTTTTAGTTTTACGCCTGAGGATGGCATTAAGCCGAAATCGATCGCGTGCAAATATAATAATTAATTAAACTTAGTCCACAATAGAACAGTCCTGTTTTATTCAATCCTTCATCTATACTCTGTCTTCGTTGTTGATTGTCTTTACCAATATTAATTCTAAATTTTTGGTTAAATAACCACTTATACACACAATTATTTACAAAAATACCATAAACGATTTATACAATTCATTTCCATTCGCATATTAAATTATAATAAATTCAATACCGGTGACGCCATCTATTGGTGAAAGACGGCCGGTCGGCATGCCGTTTTAGCCAAACCAAATTTTGTGAAGTTATTTTTTAGATGTGGAGACAAAATGGTTGATCTAGGTGATAAATTTTAAGTTGGTACACGTTTGACAAACTAAAAATAGATAGATTTAAATTGTTGAGTCTCCCAAGCTCACATTTCCACACATAAACACTTTAGGCGGGAAATATTGGCGTCCAAATTATACAGCCTAAAAGCATATAGACTAGCTAGGGTTGCCAACATGGTCATTTTGACCCGGAGACTTCGGGTTTGGCGACCATTCTCCGGGCTACGGGTTTACAGTTAAATTCTCCGGGTTAACTAAAGGTAATAATCATCGATGTTTTGAGAAACTGTAGCGACCCCCGAAATATTTTTTAGAAATTGTGAAAATATAGTAATTTTTATTGTAATCATACATTTAGCAGCGATTTCTCTTTAAAAAAAGGTTTTTTTCTCAAAATAAGAAGCACTCAATCTTCACAACAATTTAATTTTACTTTTTGAAATCATGTGAGAAACTTTGAAAGTAGCACATGTAGTAGTGTTAGATTTTGTGACATGTCTAGTGAACATTATTTTTTAAATTATGGAGATGACGACAGCGTAACCTTTATTTGTAAATTTTATTATTAGTTAGACTATATATTTACAAATACATAGATATAGTTATCATTTTTGACTAGAGACACATTTATTATAGGGGTTTATATAAAACGCCAATATTGTCTGAATGAAAAATGAAAATTTAAAATTAGTTTTGAACGTGTCACATCAAAATGATGCTTGTTTTAGGTGGTAATATTGGCATTTTGCTTCATGTTGGTTGTGCCGTAAAACAATCCACAATAAGAGGCAGAAACGAAAAGCGGGAAAACTAGTAGACATTATTTGAAATAAATTAGTTTAGTTAGTATTAGCATCTAGATCTTATCGTTTTCTACACTACCTATATCCAAATTTCACACCAAATCGTTACTAAAAAGTATGTGTCGAAGCCGCACATTTTTGTGGCGGCTGTTATTAATTTAAACCCGTTATGTTCTATAATATAGTTATTTTTCTCCGGGTCAGCATAGGCGCAATGTTGGCAACCCTAAGACTAGCCCGCAACCATAAACGGTACATCGCTCAACCATCGAATCAAGGTCGTTGCGCCGATATATCATTACCATTTTACCGTTCGGGTATCAAGAGGCTGTGTAGCCTATTGGCTAGGAAGCTCGACTCGTTGCGGGGTGTCGCAAATTTTTAACTATATCTTTTAGCCGACAACGTTTTGCAAGCCATTTTTATCATTTTTGTAAAACATTTTATCGATTTTTATCGTCGTTTGTTCTTATAATTTACCCGCCAAGCTGTTAACTCACTGGCGGGTAAAACGTTCTTTGTTGTTGGTTTCTATTAGTTAATTTCGGATAAGCGCCCACGGCGCAAGGCACCGTATTTTAAATTTTATTTGAAAATATGTTTGTTCATGTTGTGCTTAATGGTATTTAATAAAAATTTGTTAATGCTTAATGCTTAAGCTCGACTCGTGATTATACAGTCTCGGGTTCAAATCCTTACCCGGGCACTTTTTTATTTCCAAACCTCCGAGTTCCCAACATCTTTTAAACTAAACTGTCTTACGAGTACATTGTGACCACAATAGATAAGACCGAACTCTTATCTCACGCAAGTGAGGTCGTGACCGCAATGACGTCATCGATATCATTGTCACACTATAGCTGTCTCCTAGACCGGAAGTAAAGTAATTTTATACCCCCCTTTAAAATAAGCCGTAAAATTGGTCTAGAACTCTCATAGCTTATCTACTTGACACAAAGGTTTTAGCTGACCAAAATATAATGCAACTTTTCCAATTCTATAGAAGCAGTTTTATTATTTATGTCAACTTTCAATATTTGGTATGGTTCTCGTAGTTCTGTTAATTTATCGGTATTCAATTTGGGTTTCAACAAGACTAGTTGTCCTATATGAAACGTGTTGTTTTTATCTGTAAACTTTTTATAAATCCTGTCTTTAATTTTAGTTTTATTTGCAATCTGCTTATTTTTAGGGTTTATAGGTGGTTTAACTAAATTTGGTTTTCTGTGTTTACTCTTAATTTTAATTAGTTGGCAAATTTCACAAGAAGTTATAAATGCGGAAATCGTTTTATACATGTTTGGCCAGAAATAAATAGCTCTAATTTTTTTATATGTTTTCAAAATTCCCTTGTGACAATTGTCAATTGAACAGTGGTATGTTTTTATGATAGTGTTGATATCGGCTTCTGTTGGAGTGGTTACTATATTCTTGCAATTAATAAATTTTGTATCAGGGAAATGAAATGCAAGCAGTTTTAAAATGTTTGAGTTTTGTATATTATTTAGAAAATATGTTAAATTATTGTTTATATCAATTGATGCTATAGCGTCATATAAGTTATGCAAATCACACGGATGCCAAGGAATAAATGTAATATTCTGTTCAAAATTGTTTTTAATATTGAGGATATTTTTATCTTTGAAATCTCGGCCATAATCTGAAGGTATGACGTCTTTGTTTGAAATAAAATAAATTATATCTTTATGTTTCTTAGACATAACTTGATCCGGCACTGTTTTAAATGATGGATTTAAATCGACACTCTTTTCCAGAAAATCGATGAATGTATTAGAGGAAATTGTATTTATTTTGATTGGTGACGATCTGTCAGCGTTTGTGTCATGCTTACCTAGTTTGGGTACTAGAGGCAGTGGCTTATTAAGGCATAATAACAGAATTGTGCGATTAGGCGTTACTAACTGTTTGTTTGCAAAATCTACGGTACATTTATTGTTAAAAAGAAAATCAATTCCTAAAATGCCATCAAATGCCGAGTCAAAGTTAAATATGTACAATTTTTGAGCTTTTCCTAAAATGTTCATTGATAAGCTCTTATTAATTTTAATTAGTTTGCCACGAATTCCAGAAACATCTAAATTTTCTTTATTAATTTGTGAATTATTAATTTTATTTGGTTTTATAACAGATATGGTTGCTCCGGTATCTACCAAAAATTTGAGATTTACATTTTTTACCTGTATAAATAACAACTGGTTTTCTGAGTGGCTTAAATTATTAAGTCGTTGAATTGGTCTGGGTAAGGAATAGTCTGTTATCTCTAAACAATTATCGGGCCCTACCTCGACTTCTACGAAGTCCTGGCAAGCATCACCCGACTCAAGGGTTTCGGCGACAACTTGTGCCTTTGCACCCCTTAGCGATTGCTTTCGGTTCTTTACAAAACACTCGCTTTCGATATGACCTATTTTATCACAAAATGTGCATTTCTTCACAAACATCTTAATAGGTGATTTTACTGGGTCTGTATTTTGCTGCTCTAATTTTATATTGCTCATTGATGAACTGGGTAATGGTTGAGAGTAAGGATGCAGAACTTGAGGGAACGTTAGTTTTGATATGAATTGTTGGTTCTGATTCAAAATCAACAAATTTGTTAAATCGGCTATGGTACCAGGATTTTGAATACGTGTACGTTGACCCAAAGGCTCTTTCAATCCGCTCAAGATAGTAATGAGCGCTGACTTTGCTTGGTACTCATAAAGTACATCTTTGCATTCCTTATTATAATTGGGATTATACTTCACAAGCTTCTGTATTCTCAGAAGATGACTGGACACTCTTTTGACAAACTCGAGAGGAGCTTCAATGGAAGTCTGTCTAAGCTTAGTCATCTCAAATGATAAGCTATGAATATCCAAAGTTTCTCCAAATTTTTTAAACAATTCGGATCGAATCTCCCCCCAGCTAGTGAGTTCCAAAATTCCTATGTGATTAAGTGCCGCGCCTTCGAGCTTAGCTTTCATAACAAACTGAAAAATATCGCATTCCGCAGGATCAAACCTTTGAGAAACGAAGTCCGCGGAGTCAATGAAGTTATGGAGCTTCTCAGGGTTTCCATCAAAAGAATGGATCAGCTTGAGAGCCTTATCGTAAGAAATGTAACTTGAGTTTGCCATTTTAATTATTTTCATCAATCAATTCAATCCTATGTCACAAGTCACAATACAAAACCAAGTATCTCGGATCAAGTATTAGAATAAAAATATGTGTTCGGGAAAAAAAGGAAAACGGGAATATGGTAAATAATAAGTAAATAGAAAAATACGTTAACTGCACTTACGAAATAGTCGTTGCTATCCTTGTTCGCAAATGAGCACACGTCTTCGAATCCAATATTCAGCTTTTTGATTGCAATAATCAAATTTTCGGCTCCAATGGTCCGGTATTCGACTCCAATAGTCAGGGTTTTCGACTTCGATAGTCAGATGAGTTGATAGCGAGATTCCTTCGATTTGCTTCCCACGGCCAATACTTGATGTTCGAATTTGTGAATTAATGATAGAAATCAAAGAGTGATTAACTTATTTCTCGGTCTTCCACAAATCCTACCGACTGCGCCACTTTTAAAATAGTACTCTTGGAAATTAAACACTGTTGAGCTTAAACTATTTTATTTAAAAGAATATACAACTGTATTAGCCAAAGGCTCGAATGAATCTGTCGGTAAGAATGCATATAGTGTAGAACGTGTGTTGGTTACAGGCTGGTTGTGTAATATAAACATCTCAAGTGTTTTGGGGTTAAGCTGGCGTCTAGGCAGAGCTGGGTGGTCAGCTAGTCTTCTTGTCTGGTCTCGTAACAATATTAGTACGGAAATATATAAATAAATAAATAAATATAAACTTTATTAGATATTAGGAAAAGGAAACAAATAATATAAACAAGCAATAACAAAAGCAAAAGATTCTTACTACCTAAAATATCTAAATGGCAATATATCGGCAGAGCCGTTTTGCAACATTACCAGACATAATAAACCTGATGGACAGCAGGAATGAAAGGAAACATTATTGTTGAGAGAGCAACATGCCGTTAAGTGTGATTTTAAAATTATTGAGTGACGTAGTTTTGCGGCGTCTATGGACCCAAATTCAAAATTTTGATAAAAATTAAATTTTTTTAATACTATTTTTTCTGTTAGTTTTATGCCGCAGACCAGCAGTTTTGTGCTCATTTCTTACCCAAGTTATTTTTGATTGCGGCGTCTATGGAACTAAATGCCAAATTTTCAATAAAATTAAGTGTTCTTTTTGTGCAGGTTTGTGTTGGTGTTGTGCTGTTTTGTGCCGAATACCAGAAGATTTGGTTGGAGGGAGAACAATAGAAATGGTTACTATAATTAATATTGTTGAATATCTTTAGTGGTTTAGTGGACTGTATGAATTAAAATAGATTCTTAATTGCAAAAAATAGAATACGATGTGTTTGACAAATAAAATTTTTTTATTATTATAATTCTGATCCATAGTAACAGTAATTTCTGGGTAACAAGTCAATTCTAAACATGATATAATGAAATTGTTAACATTCCGCCCGCCTTGAACTACGTTCGAAATATTAAGGGTGCAACATTTAAAATTGAATAAAACAAAAGAGTGTGCGAGTTATCAATGAATTAAATTCATTTGAAAATGAATGGTAAGATGACACGAAATGGTTATCGGAGTCTAAATTTGGGAACATACAAACTTTAGTTATAGGGCATTTAGAAACAGATTGTTTGGCGCGAACACTCACTACCCGCACTAAACCATGGTCTCCTGGGTGCAGCTCGACGATACGTCCCATTGCCCAACGCAAAGGTGGTAAGTTATCCTCAGCAAGCAGAACCAAGTCTCCTACTCTTGGATTATGAGTAGCGACGTTCCATTTGGACCGGGTCTACAAATGGTATAGGTATTCTCGCTGCCAACGCTGACAAAAGTGCTGACGAACCCTCTGGATATGCTGCCAATGCTTTAAAAGATTTGCTGGCCCTTTTAATAAATCGTACTCCATTGGGAGCATAGGTGTGTCTCCTATTAGAAAATGGCATGGGGTGATAACAGAAATGTCATTAGGCCTAGAATTTAAACACTTAAATTTCTGCCAATAATGTACAACATTCTTCGAATGTAAGCAAAAGACCCTGTGTAACTTTATAGAAATGCCGTTTGAAACATTTAACTGCTGCTTCATGCAGTCCTCCAAAATGGGGTAATCGTGGGGGTAAAAATTTCCAATTTATCTGACGAGTGACTGCATCAGTAGTAATTTCATCTTCGTGTTCATATAAAAATTCATAAATTTTCTTCAATTCTTTATTCGTACCAACAAAATTTGTTCCGTTGTCCGAACAAATAATTGAGCAAAGTCCTCTGCGTGCTGTAAATCTCCTTAGAGCAGCCATAAATGCTTGAGTGGTTAATTCAGTAACACACTCCAGGTGAACAGCACGAGTAACTAAGCATACAAATACTGATACATATGCCTTACTAGTTATAGGTCTACCTCTTCTTTTACTTTCTTTTATGTTAATTGGGCCTGCAAAGTCACCTGCGGTATGTACAAATGGTCGGTCTGTTGGTTGTAATCTAAATTTTGGCAGATTTCCCATCAATTGTTCTAATAGCCCCGGGCGAAATCGAAAGCACTTTAAACATGATTTGATGATTCGTTTTGTATAACTCTTTCCTCCGATTGGCCAAAATTTAGTTCGTGTATACGATAGTATTACATCCACTCCCGCGTGATTTACTTTAACATGATATTCTGTCAGAATCAACCAGGTTAAGCAATGCTTTGCTAAAATAATTGGGTGTTTATGATTTTCTGGAATTTATGCCTTATCAATTCTCCCTCCCACGCGAAGAAAACCTTCTTCATCTAGAAATGGATTTAAGTTAAGCAATTTACTTTTTCTTTCTTTAGGTTTTTCATTCTGTAAATCATGAATTTCATTTGGATACATATGCCTCTGAGCAAGTTTAATAATTATTTTAGATGAATGCTGAATTTCTTGTATAGTAAGAACTCTAGCCTGCCGATTTAGTTTATTTTTACAATTGTTAGAAATCTAAAACAGTAAGCAACTACCCTTTTCAATTTCAAGTAGGTTAAAAACTTTTCTACCAAAATAGATATTAAATCATTTTCAAGTGCCATCAAAGTAATAGGTTTCAACTCCGGTAATTCTGGTACCGTAAAGTCTTGATTTGAAATTTCATTTTGAAATTGTTTGCTATGTAAGACATCGGGACCATTCCACCATAACTTAGCGTCTTTTAAATTTATTGCTAAACATCCTCTTGACAATAAATCGGCTGGATTCATCTTTGATTGAACATGGTACCAATCGCACGCCTTGGAATTCTTTGAATTTCAGCACTCTGTTAGCAACGCATGTCTTGAGCACATTTGGCTCAGTTTTAATCCAAGCTAGAATAATTGTTGAAGCTGTAAAGCAATAAACTTTTCAAATTCTTGAACCCAAAGCCCTTTTGACGTTCTTCAATAACTTACATAAAAGATAAGCACCATTAAGTCTCGCGAGTGAAATAGTTTTCAAAGGTGCTACCTTGGACTTTGAACAGAGTAATTTCGACCTTGAATCATCAGTGCCGTTGACACTTCTGACATAAAGCAAGTTCCATAAACTTTTTCGAAGCATCGCAAAATGCCATATCATCAAATTCGTCGCCCAATTTTGCAAGATGCACTCTTCTAGGTATCTTCAAATCATTAAGTTTATCCACATGAGTATAATAATCAATCCACAATTTGTTTAAATTATCAGAAATAGGTTCATCCCAATAGAGTTTTTCTGACCATAGCTTTTGCATGAACATTTTTGCTGTCACCACTATAGGTCCCAGTAAGCCCAGTGGATCAAAAATCTTCGCAATTTTCTTCAAAATTGGCCGTTTGGTCATCTGACCACTCTTCTCCAACTTAACGGAAAACTGCAAACTATCATCATTTGCATTCCAATATAACCCCAATGCTTTCCTTGTCGTTTCTTTATCTAGAACTAAAAATGAATCAATCTTTATTCTCAAAATCTAACATACAATTAGATCTCCACTTTCTGTTTGAATTTCCCCTTTTCCAGAAGTTCTGGTAATTGTTTTCTTATATAGCATCCTTCTTCTTGACTATTCACTCCTGTTACAAGATCATCCATGTAAAAATCGTTCTTTAAAATTTGTGACGCTTCTGGGTAGTTCTCCTCTTCATCCATTGCCAATTGTTTTAGGCACCTAGTCACTAAAAATGGTGCGCTGGCTGTCCCATAGGTCACAGTAGTAAGCTCATACGTAACTGTCTCTTGGCTTTTACTATTTCTCCATAAAATTCTTTGTAATCCTTGATCCTCTTGTCTTACATTAATTTGTCGATACATCATTGTAATGTCCGCTGATAAAACAATGGGAAAGAACCTAAATCTCAAAATCATGTCAAACAAGTCACATTGAGTTTTAGGTCCCACCATTAAAATATCATTGAGTGAATGACCTGACGTGGTTTTAGCAGAGGCATCAAAGATTACTCGAAATTTGGTGGTCAAAGTATCGTCTCTAACTACTGGATGGTGGGGTAGATAATAATGTTTTGTAATCTTTTCTGAAAAACAATCTTCACCCCTTTTCATATGACCTAAAGTTTCATAATCTTCTAGAAATAGTTCGTAATTTTTCATTAAATTGGGTTCCCTTTGAAATCTTCTTTCCAAATACAATAAGCGTTTATATGCCATTTTCCTGGAGTCTCCTAAATTAGTCACTCCATCCTTAATCGGCAACGCAACCTTATATCTTCCATCCTTTTCTCTTTCTACATTTTTTGCAAAATGTTCCTCACATTCTCGTTCTTCTTTGGAATAAATTGGCACGTCTTGGACTTCTTCTAATTCCCAAAAGCGGAGCAATTCAAAATCCATCTGCGAAAATCCGTTAAAGTTACTTTTAATTACTGGTGGAAATAAATTGTATGTCTTTCCTGACGCCACCCACCCTAACTTAGTCTGCTGAAGAATAATTCCTGTATTCCCTAACTTTTGCTGACCTTCATCTAATAATTCCCAAAAAAGCTCAGCTCCAATAAGAACATCAATGGATTTTGGAACCCAGACATTTGTACCCGCAAGTTTAATTCCTTTTGGTAGGTAGGTACTTGTAATCTACCCAAATTCAGTTCAATTTGCGGCAAGCCTTCTGTAATTTTAGGTATGACCAAACAATCGAAAGTGGTTTTATAACTGCTCATTCTAGATAACAGATTCACTCTAGCTTTTTGAGTCACTCTTGAACTATACTGATTGATTCCACTAATAGTCACATCAGCTTTTTCTCGTTTAAGTTGCAAATATTTGCATAAATCGTGCGTAATAAAATTCATTTGAGATCCAGGATCCAACAGACAGGTGAATGGCACTTGCATAATTCTTGCTAAATCCTTAATTTTTACACATGCTGTAGCTAAAAGTACATAGGAAGCATTTCCTTTAGTAAAATTTGAAATTGTTGAGAGTTGATGTTCATGACTACCAGTTTCAGGAAGTTTACCCAACCTAACATTTGTATGTAATAAAGAGTTATGATATTTTCTGCAAATTCTGCACGGTGGTAATTTACAACTATTTGTTGAATGTCCTAATCTAAGGCAATTGAAACATAATTTTAATTTTCTTGCTTCATCAAATCGCTTCTCAATAGTCAAATCCAGAAATTGTTTACATTTGTAAATAACATGATCTACATTTTTACAGTAATTGCAGGCATGACTTGCAGTCGCAACATTTGTGACTTTCTCAATTACACCAAAATCTCTCTTCGATTGTTGGTTAGGTTTGCTTCGCTCTAACATTTCTAACATACCACATTTGTTATTCAAGAATTTCAAAAAGAATTCAAGAGAAGGTAAATAGTGTCCATCTTTTTGACTTAACTCTGTTTCCCACTCCTTCCTAGTAAAGAAGTCCAATTTGCTAACATACAAATAAATTAAAATAGTGTCCCATTGATTAATTGGTAAATTCCATGCCTCCAAAGCACGTACTTGTGTTTTAAGTGTATCAACAAATTGCCGTAGAGTCAATTGATTTTCTTTTGTAATGCTCTGAATTGCATGCTTTCAGATGAGACTGAATTTAATAATTCAGTCTCATCTGAAAGCTTAAAAGACTAATAAATAAATAAATAAATAAAATAACTTTATTGTATGTAAAATACAAAGGGTAAGTACAACACCGAAGTGCTATAAAGTACTACCAAACGAAATGACAAGGAAACAGTATAAAAAATGAATTCGAAGAAAATTAAAAAACATCGAAATAAAATTTCAAAATAAATATCTCAAAAAATATCTTCGCACACAATCACGCCCGATAAAAGCGCCTTCTTCAAAGGTTCGATGGTGGATTCTCGGCTGCGGAAGCCGATGGTGCTGAGGGTATTGTTTACAACAAAGGCAGCGAGATAGGAGAAAGACCTCCTGAAGAACGCTGCCCTGTGTTCCGGAACCGTCGCTGTCGTGGCAACCCGACGAAGCTCTCGGGCATGTGCTTCAATCCGCAACTGTATTTTCTCGGCCAGATAGGGCGGTTGATGCTCGACAGCAGCCAAGCGCACCACGCCGACATAGTGGAGGAAGCGACGCTCACCCATTCGCAGACAGCGATGCTCTCGCAATACCCCGGTCATATGCTGGCGTCGGGGGCACCCAACAGCAAACGCCAAACAGCTGTACTGGATACTCTGCAGTCGTCGCTTACTGGCCTGTGTAAGAAAGGGCCCATAAACAACATCTGCGTAGTCCAGGCTAGACAACACCAAGGAATCTGTAATCATAAGTTTCACTTTAGTTGGTAGAATAGCCTTGAATTGGTAGAGCAGCTTTAACTTCGCGTAAGCACCCCGACACAACCGATCAACGTGTCCATTAAAAGAGAGATTACTGTCCAACATCACACCGAGATTCCGAGCTTCTTCGACGATTGGAAGGCTGACACCGTTTAACGCGATTTTGAAGTTCGATTGACCGACAGTTTCTCGACCCGCACGACTCCCGATGAAGAGTACTTGACACTTTACCGGATTTAGCATTAAGGAGTTACTCGTTGCCCAGGAATAAACCCTAGCAAGATCGTCATTGATGGTATTTATGCATAAGTCGACATTGTCAGCAGTTATCGGCGCGTAAATTTGAATGTCATCCGCGTACATGTGGTAGTTGCATTTCTCGATCACATCCGGTAGATCCGCCGTCAACAGGTTAAACAAAAGCGGCCCAAGCACAGACCCCTGAGGCACACCCGATTCAACCCTCCACGGCTCGGAGATATTAAAGTTATCAATTTTAGTCTTAATTGTTCTCCCGTTTAGATAATCGCCAAACCAATGCAAAACCGGTCCATCCACGCCATAGTGTTTTAATTTTGCAAGCACGCACTCGAAGCCAACACTGTCGAAAGCCTTGGACATATCCAGAAGAACCAAGGCAGTAGTTAATGACCCCCGATGATCTGATACAATATCATCAAGGACACGCAACAAAGCCGTCCTCGTACCATACGATTTACGAAAGCCGGATTGATGCTTAGGTAGTATGTTGTGTTCCTGCAAGAACTCGGACAACTGCACATGAAGCAAGGATTCTGCGATCTTCGAGGCAGCACACAGAAGACTAATTGGACGGAAATCGCCCAGAGCTGACGGGGAAGCCTTCTTTGGAATAGGCTTGACGTAGGCAGATTTCCACAGGGACGGAAAAAATGACTTTTATTTTGAAATCTCTCAACTAATAAATCCCATGCAATTTTGTAGTTTTGGTTATTTGTTACTAAATTGCTGATAAGTGCCAAAGCTTCCCAAACATCCCCGCAGGTATTGCAATTTTTGAACATCACCCAACCGATCACCACTATCAACAGCCGAAATAAATGAATCTTTAAATGTCGACCATTGATTATATTCACCAGCAAAATTTGGCAATGTTAATGATGGTAACTTTAAACTGGATACTGCTCTACTGACTGAACTCATTTGGTTATTTGATACACCACTATTTAATGCATTAACGCTGTTTTTGGTAATTATTGTCTGGGCAGTAGGAACTTCATAATAAGCAAATGTGTTCCTACATCCTGCAAATGTGTTCCTACATCTTCGGCGTCCATTAGTACATTAATTTTTAACCAAGTCCGTCAAATTACTCCAGCAAATGCTCATTTTTACTTAATCTAGTCTTTAATTGCTCATTCTCATCGCGGTACGTTTCTTAGACAAAGTTTCTAAATCGTGTTAATTTTGCTTTCAAAAATCTCCTTTGTTGTTTCAAAATTCTCAATTGATTTTCAACATCGGTTCCAGTCAAATCGTGGCCCCCAGGCATAGTTACACAGTTGGGTCAAATAGAAAATAGATGGAAGGATAGATGGACCAAATAAATGGAAAATACATGTGTATAATAGGTTGGACAAAATAGGGACCAATAAATTGATAAAATAGAAACAATTAGGACTGATGAGTAGAGTGACGCAATAGCGGTATCTAATATACCTAATAGAGACACACCTACTTGGCTCCGTACTTCGCCCGAAGATCTGCTCCTTCGCTGCGTTGACCTGCTCGTTGTTACACGTAGCCCCTCGTAATTGAATCTTTTAAGAACCAATCTTCCAAAATCGTAGTACCTACATACACACCGTATCTCGGCTCGAATGGACCAAAAGATGTTGAGTATATTTAGTGGTTTAGTGGCCTGTATGAATTAAAATAGATTCTTAATTGCAAAAATAGAATACGATGTGTTTGAAAAATAAAATTTTTTTATTATTATAATTCTGATCCATAGTAACAGTAATTTATAGGTAACAAGTCAATTCTAAACATGATCTAATGAAATTGTTAACAAATATATTATACAGAAAATGGCAAAAACATTGTTTTCAGACTATTTATGATTTATTTGTAAAATCGGGACTACATATTTATAAGTTACATACATTTATAAACCAAATCTTGCTAAACAATAGACTGTTAGCTTTAAAATACCAGAATGCCAGTAATACATACCAACAGATGAAATATTGCCTTAGAGACTTATATTTTAGCAATATTAATATGTTTTACTTGAGCCCATATAGACACCGCAAACGAAAAATGCTAAACTATTAAATAACTGTGACAACTATTTACTTGTTAAGTGGTAATTGCTCAATGATTATTTATTGTAGCGACGAGATTTGACACTGTGCGAAAAGAATAGAATATTAAGAAATAATATAAAATCTTTGTAACGTTATAACTAAAAAAACTATTTAATCGGAATTCCACGTGTCCATTATTCAAGTACAAAGAACAGTTCAGCAACCCCCGATAAAAAAATAATTATTGAGTAGTTTTTAAGTTATATAGCCACAAACAGTGCCGTTAAACTCGTAAGTAGGTACCTGTGCTTTATCACACGCGCGCTGCCTGCCAGAACCCGGGTCCTGGACGAAAGAGAGAAACGGATATAGCTCAGAGTAGAAAAACGCTTATAACTCAAAAACGAAAAGAGCACAACACTTCTGGTTTGCGGCACAAAACAGCACAAAACTAGCACAATACTTTAGCATCGAAAAAGGTTTGATTTTGTTTTGAATTTGGAAGTTAGGTCAGGCCTGTCCACAGCCCCCCTTCAGAAAAATACTTATATAGCTCGGAAACGATTGGAGGACAAAGCTTCTAGTCTGCGGTACAAAACAGCACACAATTAGCACAAAACTTTGGAATTAGAAACAATTCGAAATTTAAAAGTTGGAGGCTGGCATGTCCACAGCGGAGGACATTGACAGGGGCTGAGGACATGGACCCCCTAGGCTGAGCTTAGTTAAACGTCACATTAACTGTTAGTGGTGCAGTTGGGCCTCAAAAGAATAAACAATTAAGTAAATGGATAATTGTGAAATTAATAAAGACCTAATAATTATCTTACTACGATTATCATGAGTGCACATATCATCCCCTCGGTGGAAATATTACATTTTCCATGATTTCTACAAAAATATTATTTTGGGAATGCGTTTTGGGAATCGCAATTGTCTTCAATTGTCGCAATTGTCCCAATATGTCTTCACGGAAAGAAATCAAACAGGCTTAAATCAGGCAAACCGTTTGACCACCATGAACAATTTAACGTATTTGATAACTATTATTTAAATAATTTTGGAGTAGTAGTACATAAATTACTAATTTTTTGACTTTTAACAAAATAAATATAAATTATAGGTAAGTATACGTGTGTAATTCAAAATTGCAGAGAGCTATTACTAGAAGGTACTATACTACTGAATGCAAAGAAAAATTATTACATTTGTGATTCATTTAACAATTATAATTAAATGAGGATTATTATTGTTCTTAATGACCTCCTTTTCAATGTGGTTTAAAAATATTTCAGACTACAATCCTGATAACCATTCCTATTAGCAGGCCTTCAGTAAATGTTAATAATATTTTTCTTTAAAAATGCAGTAGTCGTGTTTTTGACTGTGCTGGTAAATTGTTTATTTGATAAATTTTGTTTTTGTTTATACATTGTTGCACCAAATTTTGTCTTGAAAATGGTTCAGATTAGATTCCCAATAGAAATGCAACTCGGCGGCGAGCTTTCACAAGTCTATTGTATACCTACTGAAGACCGGACCGATCTGTAGTTCGAAAGCTTACAGCGCCATCTAACAATACAGTTGGATGAGGTTTTCACACTAACAATACATTTGTTTGACCAAAAATTGGATTACTTTGTCGAAAGGAAACATGCCAAATAAATTATTCTCTACAAGCAAATAAGCTATGTTATCATTGAACTAAACATCTTTTGTGCAAAAGAATAATTTCAAATAACGTTTCCTAAAAAAAATCTCTTCTGTCTGTGCAAGATTACAAAGCCGGCCACAATTTTTTTAAAATAATGTCCAAGGAATAGAGTATGAACCATCACAATAGTATTAACGTAGGTGTCCGTCGGATGTAATTGAAACAGCACGCTTCTCTCATACAAAATATACTATATTTCAGCACGTAAAAATATTGGTAGGAGGTAATATAAGTTTACCGATAACCACCTCCCGATTCTAAACGCTCGAAACCGTATTGACAAATGGCTCGCTTCCCCCTTAAACCGCCGTCATATTACACGATCGGCTCCGCGATTTGTCTAGAAGCTCATAGGATATTAAGCCACGCCCATAGGAGGGGTCTAAAATGGGGTAGCGGTAGGGTTTGTAGGAGTGGTCTGACAAACTTTGGGGGTTGTGCTGTCTTGGAACAGTTAGTTGAACGCGTCGCTCTGTTGCAAAGAGGTGGATGGTGGTGCGTGTACGAAAGCATTGTATTATAGACGTCATTTGTTTTTTATTTCTATCCGTCGGATCGTGCGTCTTTTTTGTTTTGAGTAGTGACGTTGAAGTCAGAGGATACTCGATTTTGTGGTGGTGGTTCAAGTGTAATGCAAGGCGTTGTGATGTACTATGAGTTGTTCTGAAGTGATGTATCAGGCCTATTATCCTTACCTGTACCAAAGGGCCGGTGCCGCACCGCCGGTCTCGGCCCATCCCGTGCCAAGGGCCGGGCCGTTTACCTCGCCGTTCGGAGCAGCTCATCAATATGACAGGGTACATGCAACAAATTTACATCAATATAAACATATAGAGTTGGTCATATCATAATGTTAGTTTTCCCGAGAGAACATGAAAACATAAACGTAAATGTGTCGTAACTGTTTAATTTTAACCATTGCATTTGTAAAAAATCTGATGTGGCCGGGCACATGATTTTATCATACTATATTTAGTAGTGTTTCCCAACGCAAACACTGATGTTCTGACAATACGGTCAAAAGTATCAAACTATCTATCCTATAATTCCTGGCTATCTAGTTTTAATGCAGTAGGTACTAGTCCTCTAGCTAGAATCATAGTCCACAGTCTGGCTTGTTAAATAATATAGAGGATATGGGGATAGTTGATTACAGGGAATCCTTGATCAAAAACCATTGTAAATCACCTCAATAGATGTCGGATTTCTTTCGGTTTGAAGAGGTGGCCTACCACCAAATTCCTGATATAGATTGGTATCACTTACTGGTTAAAATGCATTTCCTAACGAACGAACCATCCTGTACAAATAACATTTTTATGACGTAACGAATTCTGATGCTAGCGACTAAAAGATTGGAGAATCTCAGTATTGTTGAGTTTAGTAGTTCAAGTTGAAGAAGTAGGATATGATTCTTGCAACTGTTGCCGAAAAAGACACTTTCTTATTTTCAATTAGTAGTATGTCCTATTTAGTCAAAATGTGTTTTCCATGGGAACGAAAAACTATCCACAATTTGTACATAACAAATTATATATCTCATTATTGAATACCTAATATTACTTCTTGACATAGATAGTGTAGATCTAAACATTTATAACGTGTAGGTAGACTAATTACAATAACATCATTTACAATGAGTATGTAAATAAATTCTAATTTTTATACATACTCCTACTTATATTCTACGTAAAATATGCATCATTTTAGAAAATAAATTGCTTCCGGGTTCCAATACCACAATTAAATAATGTGCAATTGATTTGGTTACGCTAAACTACAGAATACATTGTGCATTCAGTCAAGAAAAGGGATTGCAACTCTCCCACAACACATCCGAAAAACTGTCACGCAGTTCTCAGCCGGTATTATAGTATTTCTGATAATAAAGTGCTAGTGCTTCATATTTATTTACATGCAAACTTACATGTGCCACTATCACGTCTGGTGAGAAATACTATAATGGCGTCTGTTACCACTACCACTAATGAGAACGGCCTTTTATCAGTAACTGCACGTATCATGCTGCTGTATTGTCAAGTTTTACAAAAAGATGTCAAATGTAATATTGGGTCTTGTTTAAGCAAAATTGCTTTAATGGAGGTTTGCAAAAAAATAAAAGGAAAGTTAAAAGAGCTATCATATGATACCTCGCATGACCTACTTGCCCTATGCTGTTTCTAAAGTTGGTACCATCTTTCAACTCTCTCTAATGGTCTGAAGATTCCAATCGGTATGTTATCGGAGATGCTTTGCTTACTACGAAAATTATATTTTAAGATTAAACTTTTGATATTAAAGAGGAGCTTTACCTATTATTTTTTTAAAGAAAATTATTTATTTATTATTTCTATTTCTGTTCTAATTTTCTGGCCTTCAATAAGAAAATTTTAGAGAATATACAATTCAAAATCGTAACATATTGAAAACTCTGAGGATCATCGATTTTGTCAATGGAAAATGAATAAGTGTTTTCAATAAACTTATGTAAGTACGCTTATTAAGTTATTATTATTACTTACGCCAAAAGTATCCTATCACGTAAGGTTTTCGAGAAACTGTTAAAAAGACGAGATTTGGACTTTTTGAGGGTCTCTCGCGGATATAGACTCTTCAAAAGAGTCTCAAAAGACATCTAAATCTAAAACTTTGTACTTACGTTGAAATTCAGAAAGTTTTAAAATGTGGTCTTCGTGCACATTGTTTCGTTCTTAATAATACCTAGTGTGGCTCGCCACGGGTTTTAATGTTGAATCCCGGGCGTCGGGATTATAAAATGCAATTATTTTTGTTCTCGGATTTCGTTCTCAGAAAATCCCGGGAAATGCCCACTAAAATACGGCATTCAGCAGCGTACGCTGCTGATTTTTTTAATTCTTTGTAGGAGTTGGTGGAAACAGTAAATAAAGTACTTTTATTTTTAATATTTCCGAAAAATGTTATTTGGAATGTAGTTGTAAGTGTTATATATAAATTCAAATTTGAAACCACAGCGGAAGCAAACGGTTTGTCTTCGAGGACCATACGGTCCATTTTAATGTGTTTTTGGCGCTTCTTAATCCGACGACATCCCTATTCGTCTTTTAATGTGTTACATCTATTCACTCCCTATGTTAGGGAACAGAAATTAATGAAAATAATAGTATAAAAATAGCGAAAATAAAATAGACTTGTACAGTTTATAAAATTTTATTTTCAACCGCATGCTTCGTGTATGGCCTAGTTGTTGTAAAATACAAAATTATATTTATTTTTATTCATTTATTTTCAACATATTAAAAACCCAAATTGAAATATTTTAACAAAATATTTGGCCATACGGCCGTACGAGGACCATACGGTCCATTTTAATGTGTTTGTGGCGCTTCTTATTCCGACGACATCCCTATTCGTCTTTTAATGTGTTACATCAATTCACTCCTTATGTTAGGGACAAGAAATTAATGAAAATAATAGTATAAAAATAGCGAAAATAAAATAGACATGTACAGCTATTTTCACCAGTTCATAGCCACATAGATTGATAAACAAAAAATCTGATGTGGCCAGGCACATGACTTTATCATACTAAATATAAAATTAATAGTTTAGCTGCATGAGATTCTATTTGATCGAGATCGGCTATGTCTGCATTAAAATAAAACTAGTAGAACTAGACAGATATGTCGATTAAAGCTGCGTTCGGATATTGTACTCCGTTGACACCGGGAACACCGTCCAAATGACACGTGTTATTGGGTGTAGAATGTGTGTAGGTGCGTTCCGATTGGTGGCAATGGTTGGTAATGGCGGTGGTAGCAGACGAAATTATAGTGTTTCTCACATGTCGTGATGGTGACACATTAGTTTGCATGTACATAAACTTGAGTCACTAGCAAATTCTATTAGAAATACTATAATGGCGTCTACTACCACTGCCATTACCACTAATGAAAACGCACCTTAACGCTGTACAATATCCGTACGCACCTTGTATTGACAGTAGTATTGTCAAAGCATTAGCGTTTGACACTATCTACACCGTCATTAAAATCACATCTGACATATAACCTGACATATCCTGGCTACTAGTTTTAATGCAGTACGACCGATCTCGATGAAATAGAATTTGCTCATGCAGCTAAACTATTGATTGTACCAAAAATTGTCATAGTCATAAATTATTCAGAATTTCCTCTAGTTTAATTTATGATTTAACTATTTCGACGAAATTCCAGAAATGCCGACTTATTTACAAAATCTTTCAAAAATGCTAAGACTAAATCTCTAGTTCCTTTGAACCCTTTTTAACAGAAAGCTTTCCAGCTCTAAGTTTGGCCATGAAACTTCTAAATATGAAGTTTCGTCCCGATACCTTTAGTAGTTTCTCCGGAATCGTCGCCACAAAAAACGGGTACACACACACACACACACACACACACACACACACACACACACACACACACACACACACACACACACACACACACACACACACACACACACACACACACACACACACACACACACACACACACACACACACACACATCCACACACACACACAGACATTTTTTTGTACCTTGGTCAAAAATGTTCAGGGGACCCAAAAAGACATATTTCCGCTAAAATCTCAAAAAATTTTATTGGCACGATTACAATACTTTACATACTACGTATGATAAAGTAAAAATATTTGGCATTTTTTACTATTTGCAAAAATATTTTTAAATATTGTTTTTTCACTACCATACTACCACTACTTTTTATCTTAATTACAGTTCCCCAGATTTTGATTTAAAAACATTCTTCCATAAAAAGATGTTTCTTAATGGACTAGGTAATGGGAAATAAAATACCCTCAACAAAACTAACAATTCACTTTTTTAAATAGGTGAGGTTTTTAATTTATAACCGCACTATGTTTGAATTAAATTTTTCGTCTTCTGTATGCCCATAATATTGAGTGAAAAGCATAAAGTTTCTGGTGGCCCAAACAAATCTAAAGGTCCTGTAAAAGGGATACCTACAATTGAAACAATTTTAATCATTTAATCTGCAAAATTAGCAGTAACAGTAGTTACCTAACCTCCGTCTTTCAACTTTCTTTTTATGGCAAATTACATTTACATTTTCGGTTGTTTTCAGTAACGCATATGCGATGCAAAGCGATGATGTTATCATGTCTTAAGCCTGGCGTTCACTGCTTCCGATGCTATGCAACGCTGTTCGAATACTTTTGTTTAAAACATAGCATAGCATAGCATAAGTTGACGGCTGGGTAATGAAACGCATGTACTTAAAAATACTTGCTGGCATAGGGCTTAAGCCCGGCGTCGTTCACCGCTTGCGATGCTATGATACGTTGTATAAACATAGCACAGCATTTTAAACAAAAGAATTAGTATTTTCTTCGATAAATCATTCTACGATACCCTTTCCGAATCGTAGGTACTCAAAAGCCAAATAAATTCAATTCAGAATAAATTCAATATCTGTGCTTGGTTATGTGATAACTAACTGCTTATCTAATACTTTATTATTGATTGAAAGATCACATGATCTGGCAGTGAACATTCTTTTGAATGGCAACTTCTCTTAATGGTACGATACAAACTGTATGGCCTTACTTAAGAGACTTCTCAAAGTTATGAAAATATAGAAAATTTCGGTTTGTGTATTATCAACATGCTGGTTGCCTGCGGGAGCCCGAGCGAAATATCTCAAATATCTAAGTTGTCACCCAGGCAGACTAATATGATTGGACCGAGTCTAGCCGGGTTTCCGAGCAGTTGCTGTTGCGGTAACAGTGAACTGGACCGGTGCGCACCTGTAACTAACTCTTGAGCGAACGCGACCGACCGCTGTGGTAATTAATTACAGAAGTAATCTATCTGGTAAGAAAACTTTTCTCCGTGTATTTTTCCGAGAACACAGCGCTGTGTGTCCGGCGCATTTTTATTTTACTTTCTCGGGAAGCGGTGTTTCAGCACTTATAAGGTGAGTCCACGCGTCTATAAATGGCGTCGGGACGATATAAGGTGACGTTTCTTCTTATTCTACTTCTCGGCTCCTTCTGAAATATAGATATGATGTCCGCCATGCCATCTTGACCAATTTTATGAGGTTTTGTTATGGTGATAATTATTCAACTACATTACTGTGGGTGTATGTTCGAATGGCTTCTCTTTTCAGTTCGTTGCGTGTGTGTTTCTATAACCTCTTATTCTCTAGCCTCTCATTCTCGTCATAATTAAGACGGCATTTTTGTATAGGTAAAGTGCGCGCAGTTGAAATTTTCACTAAAAAAATCATGATTATGTTAGTCTCTTACGCATAGATAAAAAGCGACAAAAAGAAAAATGTACTACAATGTATGTTGCATTGTAAAAACAAACTCTAAATGACTCTAAAAGTTCTTTACGTTTTGTAAGATTACTGACTGTAAAAGTATCATAGGAAATGTACATATCTTCCCTTATTATCTTAAAATTATAAAAACATAACATAGTTTAATAAATATAAAATAAGTATGTAGAAATACAATTGTTAGAAATATTGTGTAACATTCCAGAAATATTGCTGTAATTTTACAGGAACCTATAATAACAAATTACAGCTCTCACTCCGCGCTGATAGGAAGAGCTCCCCAATTAATCTTTCCATAATAACCATTTCATTTGAGTTTTCTCATAATGTGCAACTATTAAATTATCACTAGGGTAGGGCGGGGCTTAAAGATCCGTGGGTAAAAAGCCTAAAAAAACTAGTGGTGCATTAATCAAAAAACAAACTATAGTGATGCTTTTTCAATATGTCGCTAGTTTTCCTAAAAGTTAACCTAAAAATTTAAACCTAACGTGGTTGGGTAAAAAGGTCCGTCCTGGACCTTTTCGCCCCCGTGGCACAGTTGATAAATATTTTAAAAAATGTGAATAATTGTTGTTTTTTTATGCGAAATTATGAAAGAAAAACTAACAGAGGGGCTAAATCTGTTTGGTTGTCTATACCAGCGATTCTCAAACGTTGGGTCGCGCCGTAATTTTTATGGGTAGCCATATATTGGAAGCCAGAACAACATCCGAAAAGATATTTAGAAGTATCAATTCTTATTTTGCAACAAAAAAAAACATGTATTCTGATGGGGCTGCGGAAATGACGAACAAGGGCTTAGTAGCGCATTAACAATAAGGTAGAAATAGTGAACTATATAAGAAAGACTGGTATAGGTACATACCCGTACGGCGTACATTGATTGACCAAACAGCTTCAGCTCATAAACAGGGGCTGTTCTTATTCACATATCAGATGGCTTTTAAGAATAAGTACAAGATTTGTCACGATTGTTCGAACTTGGAGTGTAAATTGAATTATTTTTAAGAGACCAGAGGTCATCACTGAATATTTTGAACTCATTTGCGGCTCGCTAAGGTAGCGTACTTAGCCAATATATTTTCGCTTATGAACGACGATCTCTGCAGGGTTAACAGACAACCCTTTTATTTTGAATAATAAAATTAATAAAATGGTAAGAAGCCTGTAAAAACTGAATTCAGGGCGAAGAAGGTCAAACACGAAAATAACTTTGATGTGTTTCCATCATGTACACAGATAGTGGAGGACAAAATAATAACTAAACAAGAAACTTACATTATGCAAAAAGGTCATAGAAAGGTTCCTTATTAAAGGTGAAAGAACCTATAAATTATAAATTTTTTTCCACCCAAAGATAATTGATATTTGTTTGGGAAATATGTAGATAATAAGTCCCTTCAAATAATATAACTTTAGAGGAAGAGCAAAAGCTGATCAACAGACAGAGGATTGTAAATAAGATTTAAAGAAACCTAAACTCATGTTAAATGTTCAGAACAAATAACCAATTTTGTCCGAAAAATCGATTAAATTATTGCTTCCGTTTGCGATAACGTATCGGTAGAAAGTTTATTTTCAACGATGATTGTAACAAAACACAAATTCCGTTATCCACTAGACATAAGTTCCGCAGAGAATATGTTATTATTTTTTGCTAAAGATTATAATATATAAAATAAAAAAAATAACTATCGTTTATTATTTAACAAGCGACACTTTTATTGCCGAAAATTTCGAAGTATGATACCCAGAAATGTTAAATTACCGCGGCAATTTACGGAGTCCATATTAAACTTATTGGGTAATATATCGGTAATATGTAATCGGTAAATTACGGTGTTATATTACCCATAAGATTAACATGTGCTCCGTAAATTATCGCGGTAATTTAACATTTCTAATGATACCTAATTTTATAATGATTGGGTCGCGTCTTCAGTACAAACAAATTACTTGAGTCGCCATGTTAAAAAGTTTGAGAAACGCTGGTCTATACTGAGTTAGTCCTAAATAAAAACAAATCTTACAGGCAGCTATCTAGTGACTATTGAAATAAGTAAAATTTGAAAGTCTTACAGAGCTATTGAAAAATAATCCTTATAACTTGAGATCTTTAATAAAGATCTTTTATAGAAACTTAGCCTTCAATGTCATACGATCTTCAGCCTTCAGCATCATTGGATCTTCAAACTTCAGCATCGTTCGATCCTCAACCATGTACTGTTTGTTCGCAGACGACAAACAAGTTGTTTTTTCGCCTGAAGTAGGTCAACCACTGCCTAAAGCCAGATCGCAAAAAACTATCAATAAAAAATTCCGAAAAATTGCAACTTTGATACTCCTGAAAGGGAAAATCTGCGACGAGAACGAGATAACAAAAAGAAAACAGTAACTAAGAAGTATAAAGTGAATAAAATTAAACAGGCGGTTGCTAAAAAAATTCTTTAAACAGAAGGATGTATGGGCAAATCCGCGAGTTGCAATTTCTGAGTTACCTCTTGCTTATCACCCAGTAAAACACCGATATATTTATAAGTATACCTACTTATTGCTGCATGAAATAAAATGCAGTAGTGTTTTACGAATCTTTTTTATAAAAACTAATTCAGTCTCAAAGGACCACATCTTTAAGTTTGGCAGAAAATGTGTTAGGAACAAAAGCAATAGAATTGGTTTTACGTGACTTTAAACGTGGAATACCTAGATATAGGTAATATCACGAGAGCTGCAAATGAGTAATCGCTTAAAATCGTAAGAACAGACGCATGAAAAAGCACGCTGTTTCTGTCCAACGCAGTGGAATGGTCTGTAACGTACCGAGGCGGATTACCCATAAGGCAATGAGGCACGTGCCTAGGGGCCCCGGGCCCCGGGCCTTGGGGGCCCCCGACCAAGACATGTTTTCATAGCGTTTTAAAGATGTTTTCTACAATTATATAAATATATATAATATTTTGATTATTTTAAGAAAACATTTTTTCCAAATATTTATTACGTTTTCTTACAAATAAGTTTTGAATAGCGCGCTTCAATTGCATCAATTGCATTGCAGCGATACAAAATTTCGCTCGTTAGCTCGTTATATTTGGTATTATATTATCCCAAGAAATATTGCAATTTATTCAAGATTGTATGTAACTTGGATATAAGAAACTGCCGTTCACAAAGTTACGACAACGCAGCAAACATATCGGGAAAATATAATGGGATCCAAAATCAAATTAAGAAAATTAATCATCTAGCCGAATATATACCGTGCAGTGCCCACGCCCTAAATCTTGTGGGACAAACTGCAGCGAGTGTTTGCATCGAAGCAACGTCATTTTTTGGGATTATTCAAAAACTGTATAACTTTGCTTCTGGATCTAGCTACAGATGGAATTTATTAATGGACCAAATTCGCTTAAATAATTTAAGCGAAAATCGACCATTTATGGTTAAATCCCTGTCAGACACAAGATGGTCTACGCGATTTGATGCAGTGAGATCTTTAAATTCGAATTATGTCTCTATCATTAAATTTTTAAAAATGTTAGCGAAAGATACTGAACAAAACTGCGACACAAGAAGTGATGCAGCAAATATTTTGAACAAATTATGTGAATTAGAAACATGTATACTATGCGTATTTTGGTACAATATTTTAGAACGAATCGATAAGGTCAATAACATATTCCAAAGAGAAACAATAATATTGAAAGACGTAGCAGATCATTTAAAAAGCTTAATAGGGTATGTTAAACAAATACGAGAACATTTTGACGAATATGAATTGAAAGGAAAATACATTTTGGAATTCATCAAAAATTTGAATGAAGTGGATCTGGTCGACTACCGACAAGTGAACAAACGCAAAGTAAAAGTGAAGTTTTTCCCAGATGAATCTAATTCCACATACTAGTATAATATTTCGGCAAAAGAACGATTCAAAATTGAAACTTATTTAACTATTTGCGACAGTCTAATCGCAGAAATGGTGAAGCGTTATGATGCCTACGAAAAAGTTCACGCTAACTTTTCCTTTCTATTTGAATATTGGAATTTGAATATACAACGCAAACAACAAGCCGCTAAAGAACTAGTAGTTAATATCCAAACGATCTGGAAGATCTTTTGCAAAATGAATTAATACAATTTCATCCACATGTCGCGCTTTACATCGAGGAAAATAGCAATACGGAAACAAATATCGTGGACATATTTAAGAAAATTTTGGGCTTGAAATGCTATCCAAATGTGAGCATCGCATTTCGATTATATTTGAGATTGGCTTGCGGAGTATGTGAAGGTGACCGATCTTTTTCTAAGATGGGATTAATAAAAAAATCAAAAGAGGGCGGTCTGTGCCAGGAACGTTTAAATGCTTTATCATTAATTTCTATCGAACATGAGTTTGCCAAAAATATAAAGTTTGATGACAATAAATAAATTTGCAAATTCTAAAATTCGCAAAATAAAGTAAGAACATAATAATTTATTATTTATAAACCATTACAACTGTTATTACTTATATGAAGTATTATTAGTATAAAACTATTTATAAATGTCTATTTTCGTTACCATGCAGAAAAAAATATTTGCTACCTGCTTTTTTTTTGTTTTAATAATTGGGGGGGGCCCAAATATAATTTGCCTAGGGGCCCCGACCATCCTTAATCCGCCTCTGGTAACGTATCACCAAAATAACAGCTGAAATCGATGACTCATTTGCAGCTCTCGTGATAAGACCTATACTTCTCTGTTGCTACAGAGAGAGCAGGGGGCAAATGTGTGATATTTCACTTAATTGTCACATAGTTTAATGAGAATAAGCCATTAAAAAAATAGTTGGGATTTCTACACAAACGTTTTGTACGCCGCACCCCCTGCACTCCATTAAATATGTCACTGGGCATTTATATAAAACACACTGAAGAAGATATGCCGAAAACAGTCAAGTTTTAACTACATACTCTCTTTTTGTGTATTTTACTTATATACTTACATTTGAACCAACGTTGATGTGATATTTTTCACACTAGTACTAAATCTCCCAATTTAATAGATATTGAATAATAAATTCGCCATATGTATCTAAATATATTCGCCCCGTTATAATGGAACCTGAAGAGTCTTTGAGCTTTCGTTTATATAAGAAAAATGAACGTTAACACTTCTGAATAGAATTCCCTTTCCCCGCCTATAGATACGATTGGCACGTTGCGACCGGGCCGCAGATAGGAACGCGGTGAAAAAAGGCGCTCACATTAAAAATTATGTTCCACGTACACCGGTCGTCAAACAAAGAAAGAACAAGACAGAACAAGTTCTACCCGAGCTGAAAGTGTTCCATGAATCTAGCCGAGCGCTCATTAATAATTAATGAAAATTTCCAGCTACCACCAATATGTAACCAATAGCCGAGCACAGGACCGCATTACTGCGAACAATACGACAGGTCCGAAGCAGACTGAACGCTTCGATAATTATAGTGAAAATGCGTCAATACACAATTCACAATGACAAATGCATGATGCAGGTTTCAATGTTGTACAACGTATGAGAATAAAGGACCGCCGATAATAGGTGGGATGTGTGTATACTGCAAATTAAAATTGGCCCATCCCACTTGAAAAATAGTGCGATTTATGATAATATTGATAGTATATTGTGTACCAAGTCTTTTCCGTGGCGAGAGAAGAGATGTAGGGCCGAGTCATGGGGGAAGGGTGAGCACTTTTCGAAATCAGTATCTTGGAGTAGTCACAGAATATTTTTGACCCTATACAACGTTATCGTACGAAATTTACCCGTTGCTAAATACCTACAAATTATATATTTCGTATAAATACAAATCATTAACAAGTAAATAGATTATATCGCAAACAAAAGCAAAAGCTTTGCTTTATTGGAAAACTGACATTAGTTGTAAACTATTTGAATCCAGTCTTAAGAAATAAAACAATATGGAAAGTATACGTCGCTGTATAGGAAACTTTCAGCGTTAATGAATTAAAAGTGCTATACTCGTATGTCTCCTGAACAAATCATCATGCTTTGGTGATGCAGGGGAATAATAAGATTTGCATATTTATTAGCCTTGGCCACGTGATCATATGTGCTGATAGATGCGATGGAAGTCCAGTTCAAACTTAGGGACTAACCTATATGACGATTTGATGTGCTTGGTTGCATTTACTGGGTTGGGAGGTATTCGTAAAACAGACATACGTACGTATAGGTGGTTTTACCATTAAGGTACGGACACACATGCTTATTAAAAGCACGAAAGCATGCTTATTTCGAGCACTTGCTTTTTAAAAGCATGTGTGTCTAGACATTGCTAGTAATAAGCATGCTTATTTCGAGCATGCTGAAAAATCACCAGTCGTTTGATTTATGAGCACGGTACCTGCGGTGCGGTGGAAGGGGGCGTGCTATGAGCACGTGTGAACAGCTTTTAAGCATGCTTATTTACGGAGCATGCTTAAAACTAGCATGCTTATTACTAGCAAATGTGAACAGCTGACAAACATGCTCGATTTAAGCATGCTCACTAGCATGCTTATAAATAAGCATGTGTGTCCGTACCTTTAATGTTAACCGGAACAAAATGCTTGATGTGCAATCATTTGCCAATGTCAGAACGCGGACATTTCCATACTGTGCATTCAATCCGTGAGGCCATTTTCCATCGCTCCTCTCCCTATCACTACAATAAAATTAATTGAGGACGGATACACATAACATCTATATTCGTCGTAGGGATATCATCAGTATCCCGCAACATTCCCACTCAAAGTTTTTTATGCCATTACATGTCTCTACAAGCCTGTCCCGCATGCATTTTTGAGTCGCATACTAATTAAATTCAATAATGTTTATAATATAAGTATAAAGTAATTATATTATTATACATTATATATTACATTCCCAGTAACGAGCTTCGCTGAAGCCTAAATAAAGTACTTACTCCCTTTGCGGGTATCACTGCAGCTCAACCCAATTTTGAAAAACAATGCCATTTATGCTTTGCAACAACGGAAAACTGTAGAAAATCTTGGTAACGTTGTATCATATAAGAAGTACCGATATACTAGGGTGGAACGAAAACGAGGTAATTTAGTTTTTTCAATCCAATACTTAAAAGTGCGGAAGTTGCCTTTTATAGTAATTATGAAGCTGTAAAAATTTGGAGGCAATCAATGTATACTTTGAGGTGCCGCTAGTCACTTAAAATTGTTTTTTTTCAGTTATTTTCCGCTTTATTGCCGAATCAAGAAAAAATATTCGATTTTATTTTTATCTTGTAATAACATGAAAAAAATTCGTTAAAAATTTAGAGTCAATAAATTAATACTTTGACGTGCCGCAAACCATGCTAAAATTTGGATTTTTACCAATCTAAGCATTTATTCTTTTTTTTATTTTTAGCATTTATTCGTTTTTATTCTTTATATTATGTTATTTTAAATAACATATATTAACAAGGATTAGAATGAATCTGAAGCATGTAGTCAATACAAGTGGTACTAAAGCATTCTAAAACAATGTAAAATAATAGAAAATAAACCATGCCTTTCAACTACGAAATACGACAAGATAAGCGTTTCTGAAGAAAAATCAGGATCTTGGATTGTCGAAAACTATTCAGCTAATGTGGTGATTTACTAAACCTTAAAGTGTATTTTTTATTATTATTATTAAAGTGTATTTTAACATACTTCTACTGCCGTCCAAATGTAAAGTTCCTGTCTACAAAAAAGACATTGATCGAAATGTTTGCCCTTTTCTCTTAAGGGGCTATCCTACGGTAAGCGTCTTTTAGGATTTAATTTCGATTTTGTTCATTTTTTATTTTTTATTATTGTGACTAATAGAACAATACATTTTTGGGTAAGAATCTCTGTTTAATAAATAATAACAGAATGTTTTAATGCTGCTTGTCTTCTGTTTCAAAACAAAATTTCTTAATTTTATCATCACATTCCAACTTATCCATAGGAGAAATCTAAATATAAATTATTAAAATAATTATTAAAAATATTAATATTAAATATTTTATATTAAAACAATGTAACCGCTTTATTGCAAAATTATTTATTTATTTACTTCATACATGCCTTTCGGCATCATCAGTGAAATAGTCCTATTATTCTAAAACTAATAGGACTATTTCAAATAATAGAATAATAGGACTATTTCACTGATGATGCCGAAAGGCGAAACATGTATGAAGTAAATAAATAAATAATTTTGCAATAAAGAGGTTACATTGTTTTAATACCAAGTTTTGCAAAATGGATCTACATCTTATAAATATTTTATAACAATATTTATCGTATCTGGGTAATTCCGTGTCAAATCAACACTGTTTTATTCCTCATCACCTCTGATTTTGATGGCATTTCGTACAATTGTTGTCTTCATATAGTTAAAGAAAAATACGAAATTTTATGCATATGCCTATGTTTATGGTCATGTTACATAAGTCTTTCACTAGATGGCGGTAGCCTGCCGCGTTGTATAAATTGTGGTATGTACTATGCGCGCCAAAAAAAGTCGTACACCTAATTTTAACATCATGTAATTCTGGCTTGTTTTTATTTGTCAACTTGACAGTTAGTATTGTACTTAAGATTAATGTCAGAATCATAGCGCTTAGGTTATAAAGAACTATTTACAAAGCTAACAAAAATATTTTCAGTATATGTACTTGGTTGCACATGTAGTGTGCGACCTTTTCTTGGCGCGCATAGTACATATAAAATGGCTATAAAAATAATAATAATAATAAATAATAATTAATAATAATAATAATAATTTGGTAATTTAGCAAATTAATTTCAAATACCTAATAATAAGGCATTACAGAAAATGTAGAGAACATCCACGCATCCACACATTGACCAACGTTTGTTAATCACACTAGGTGACACCGTACGTGACCACATTTGTCGGCTTGTTATGGGTGTTTTGGTATGAATTGTCGTGGTATGAGTTGTCCTGGTATGAGATGTCCTGGTATGAGTTGTCGTGGTATGAGTTGTCGTAGTATGAGTTGTCCTGGTATGAGTTGTCCTGGTATGTGATGTCCTAGTATGAGTTGTCCCTTGGTATGAGATGCCCCTTGGTATGACTTGTCTTGGTATGAGGTGTACCTGACCAGGACAAATAAATGAGTGAGGTTTGTATTCAGTCTTCTAGCAAGAATATAGTTTTATTTTATCAGTGGCAGAGTTGCGATATTTCATACATTATTTGCATACATTTAAAACAGCAATAATTCTTTATTTTGCCGATTTTAACCCAAAGTGCACCGGTGGTCGCTGCACTGAGATGCCAGTCATCGTAAAGGGGGGTGTCGGTCGAGACGAGAGCGCTCGGATCTAGCACGTAGCACTGATATGGAGTGATTGGTCCGGAGAAGTGCAGGAGAGTTATTACTCCAACTCCATGTGATGTAAATCACTTTAAATTATTATTACAAAGAAATAGTACTTAATATGTCGGTATATACATACGTAATATATAATTTTTTGGATGGACTATTTTTCATTTTTTTCTATCTTTTTTTCCTAAATCTTAGGGTGCGCACTGCACGCTCTGCACGTATGGACCGCAGGCCACTCATTGTAATGTAGGTATATATGCTCCCACGCTGTCAATGTAATCATGTAATGCGACTCAGCGAAGACTGGACATGCCGATAATAAATGATAGAAATGTTCCGGTGCCTGATGACACAGTCTACATAAGTATGTCTCATAAGCTTCTGTTCATAGTATCTGGTACGCCCTGCCTGATCTTGCGCAGCTATGATAGAGGATTTCGTTTCAACCTTAATGTTCCCATGACGAATCAAAGATAACGATCCGGACTTTGAAATACCATCACCCTCTACAACTCTTAAGAATTTACCATGCATTGATTTATGTTATTTAAATTAATTAATTATTTGGATCATCTACGGTTGTTACTATGAGGAACAATCAATCATTTTCCGGGGCGCGGTTACCACCCCATTACAACGTGTCGGTCGCGTCCATTCGTGGACGCGCCGATACACTCGCCAAAACGTTGATATAATATTTATTTAATTGATATGTAAATCGCGGTAATTAAGCGATACTTGTAATAACATAATTTCGATCGCTCGAACAAGCGTGATTTTGTGATTTTTATTCAAAATATTGAATCGAAGCTAGACGATGTTAATCGCCCGAATTAATCACGTCCAAAAATCGCCTCAAAGTGTGAATAAATCCAACAACAACGAACCATCAATATTAGATTTGACTCACACCGGATAAATAATTGTTTAGGCCACTTTATCCACACCTGATTGGAAAGGTTGTTTAGTGATGGATAGAATCATATGACTAAATGCGGCTACAGAGTCATTTTTGAGTTTAGTGTAACTTCCGGTTTTCTGGAAATGACGTCACCCTTGAATTTTAAATGACACCCTATATTATTTGTGTGATATTTTCAATCAGGATGATATTCTGGCAACGAAAAAATAACTTTTTGTTTATTAATCTAGGTATAGCTATGAATTGGTGAAAATAGTAAACATTGTACAATATACACTAAATCGATTTTGACCGATATTGCATTACTGGCACCATCTAGCATGATTTGGTTCATTTTTGGTCAATGAGTTT